>CANUEY010210736.1:0-34770 GCA_948099555.1 Croton setiger
TATATATATATATTCATTCTTGATGCACATAAGAATAAAATCCTAAGTCAACCTTAGCTATGCGTATAATTATGTTCTTCTTACTAAGTCCATTAACGCTTACAATCGAAGACTCGTACTATTTTGTCTCTAAAAGTGGGATGACATGAGACAATTTAATTATTTGGGACGAGGCTTAGAATTACGCAATACTGTACCATCCCGTCTCATACTCACTTTACTGTGCAATAATCAAATCGGAGACATCTGTTATCCTACTATTTCTGTTGGATGTTGGATGACCGACTAGATCACACCTAGATTGGCACGAATTAAATTTTTAATTGGATTGAATTTGTCAAATTAGATGATTAAGATTAATGCTTGGAAAGTATAGCCAACTTGGAAATAAACAAATAAATCAAAGGTCAACTGAAATGAAGAACTAAAATAGATGTTTTAACTATTTTCTAATTATCTGATACGTGCTCAAGAAATAATTTATTTCAAAATCTGGTAAGCATGCTGATGTAGCAATAACACTCCCTTAATATATTAGTACTCTTTAAACTAATTTAATGTCAAATTCTATGGGTTTAGGTAGTCAATTAATTAATTAACTAATTAGTTATGTTTTTCAAACCTATCTGCATCTCTTTCATGGTTGAAATACAAAAAAGTTAAAATTTTAAATGTGTACGCCAAATAGTGTGTTCGCATAATATATTTGCAAATTTCAATAGTTTTCATATTGGTTATGCGGACTTAATAAATTATATTTTTTTTATACGAACTTGTGACAGTATATAAATTAATGACAAACTTCTTTAAAGATTTAGTCTTTTAGATTTAGGGTTTTAGATATAACCTTATTTTCCATTGATAGTTCGCATAAAAGGCGTATAAACTCCACATTTCAAATTTAATACTATTTTCTGTCCACTTTCAAAATTATAACACTCCCCTTAAAAATCACATCTTATTTAGTAAATTTCATCTTGCTACTAGATTAAAAATATAAGTAAAAAAAAAATATAAATTTATACAAATTGAAAATAGCTTGAATTCAGTCAATATAATTTATGTATAACCATTTTATTAATTTTTTATTCCTAGTGAACCAGGTTGACTAAGAACTTATTATTCTAAATTTTAATCCAAAATTTTAATTAATGGCTATTTGGAAGAGGAAAAAAAAAAAATACAGAAACCAATCTGTTTGTAGATTGCCAAAGATTGAATAAAACTTTTCAAAGCATTCTGGATCATGACTCCAAGAAAATCCATTAGCCCTATACTCACAGCTTTTGACTGGAAATTTCTTAACCATATTCATCAAATTTTATTCATTGGCTAGATCTTGAAATAGACAAATGAATATTTTCTTGCAAAAAAATTACATTCCCATCCTATTTTGCTTAAACTACTCATCCAATAATCTCTTAAAAAACATAGCAAAAATGGACCAATATCCACTTTTAGTACAACTTTTCTTGATTATACCACTTTTGATTCTCTTATCTGAACCTTTAATCGTAATTGCCTCAGATCCTCTTTCTACAGATTGCTCAACTGACATATATATTACCAACAGTACATTTGAAAACAACCTTAAACTTCTCCTTCAGAACTTAACTTCAGAAACTCCATTAACAGGTTTTTATAACATTTCTATTGGAGAAAGTCCTGATACAGTCAGTGGACAAGCACTGTGTAGAGGAGATATTAATTCAACAGCTTGTCGAAATTGCGTCAAAACTGCAGGGGAAGAACTTGAGAAACTATGTAAGAGCAAGGATGCAATTATATGGTATGAATATTGTCAAGTTCGTTACTCTTTTAGTATGTTTTTCGGTACGGAATCTTATACTGGAAAGTATGTTGATAATTGGGAAACACAGAAGCAAAATATATCAAACCCAGATCATTTTAATGACGTATTGATGTATTTGTTGAATAATATATCGAATCAAGCTGCATTTGATCATTCAAAGAAGATGTTTTCAACTGGGGAAGTAAAATTTTCGGAGGACGAAACAATTTATGGGCTTGTTCAGTGTACTAGGGACATTAATGGAGGTGATTGTCTAAGTTGTTTCACTCAAGCTTTTGGTGATCTTCAAGGATGTTGTTATGCGAATAAAGGCGGAATTATTGTTAGCAGGAATTGTGATGTGAGATTTGAACTTTATAGGTTTTACAATTCTTCTGCAAACTTATTAACATACCCTTCTTCTTCAAAAGGTAAGTAAAAAAGAAAGATTTCTTGATGATTATTTTTCTCTTTTCCTCTGTTCTTTTGTACTTTTGAAAAGACTAAATTCTGATTTAAGGTCTGTAAATTAGGGAATAAATGGAAGGTTTGGATGACTGCTCTCGTTGTTTGTATAGCAATGGTGATACTTGCTTTTCTTATTGGATCTTTCATTCTCTTTATCTATAGAAGAGGAAAAACTGAAGGTAATTGTCCAGAGCTAATTATGTCGTGTCATTTCGACCTGTTTAATAATTGTGTCGTGTTTGCGTCGGTTTGATCAACCCGACAAGAGGCTAAACTCGAATCAAAATTACAGAGAACAAGAAATCATTTTTTTATCTTTTTTTTTTTTTACCTTTTAGATGGGGAAAAAGGCCAGATTGCATTATTACAGGAACTGGCAAGCCCAAAGGGAATGTCAAGAACAGAAGCAAATTTGATGAGTTCTGAGGAACTGCCTTTCTTTGATCTAGCTATTATAAAGACAGCTACAGATAATTTTTCTGCATCCAATAAGCTTGGACAAGGTGGGTTTGGCACTGTATATAAGGTAAAAATCCAATCTTTTCTCAGTATTTAATTGCTTTAACAAAATCATACAAATTCAAAAACAGCTTTAGAAGAAAACTGTATTATTGATCATTTTGATTAAGTTTCTGCTTACAATAGAAGGAAGAGAAATCTAGAAGATGAGAGAAGAAAAAGAAAATCTGCAGAATGAGAACTTAACAACTAACACAATCGTACATTCCTCTTCTTTATATATCAACCTTCAATCTTTGTGCTGCAATCTGATATTAAGACAATGCACACCGTTTTGCTTCTCAACACGATACGCATCGTTTCATTTAAAACATGACAGTCATCTTCTTCCTTTCTTCGCCATCGACTGTCTTCTCTTCTGAACCTTCTTCACCAACTTTTTGTATTATGCTTTGTATTTATTTTCAATTGTTCATGTGTAGAAATTTCTTAAAATTGGTACAAATTTTTTCAGGGTGTGCTACCAGATGGGAATGAGATAGCAGTAAAAAGACTTTCAAGGAAGTCATGGCAAGGGATAGAGGAATTCAAGAATGAAATAATGCTAATTTCGAAACTTCAACACAGAAACCTTGTTAGGCTTTTGGGTTGTGGCTTAGAAGAAGAGGAAAAATTGCTGATTTATGAATTCATGCCAAACAAAAGTCTTGATTTGTTTATTTTTTGTCAGTTCCTAAGCATTTTATGGGTGTATTTTATATCAAATGTGTTCCATGTTGTTACAAATTTTATTCTAATATCAGCTTCATTCAGATTCTGATAGGCGGGCAGAACTTGATTGGAAGACATGCTACGACATAATTGGTGGAATTGCTAGAGGACTACTTTACCTCCATGAAGATTCAAGGCTGAAAATTATTCATAGAGACCTAAAGCCTAGCAATGTATTATTAGACCAAGAAATGGTTGCCAAGATTTCAGATTTTGGAATGGCAAGGATTTTCGCCGAAAACCAGAACACAGCCAACACTAGAAGAGTTGCAGGAACATAGTGAGTGCAACTTATTTATTGTCTAATATCTCTCTTTTTATTTTTTTGTTAATGTTGTCAGACCCAGATTGGCAAATGACCAATTTGAACTGGTTAACTAGTCTGATATAGTTGTGATCTGGGTCCAACAACATAGTCCTTTTCTGATTATCTACTTAGCTAATATGCAAAACAGTGGATATATGGCTCCCGAATACGCAATGGAAGGACTATTCTCCGTAAAATCTGACGTTTTCAGCTTCGGAGTCATACTGCTAGAGCTCTTAAATGGGAAGAAAAATAGTGGCTTTTATGTCTCAGGACTTGCCCCAACACTTATAGCATATGTGAGTGCAAATTACCCCTAACTAGAAATTTCCGTTCAACTTAGCTAAATACAATTTGAATTTTGCAGGCATGGAAATTATGGAATGAAAGAAAAGAATTAGAATTTATAGATCCTTTATTAGTGGAAAAAAGTCCAAGAGAAGAAGTCATAAGATGTATGCATATTGGACTTTTATGTGTACAAGAAGATCCAGAAGATAGACCTACCATGTCTTCTATAGTAATTGTACTATTGGGAAGTGAACAAGTTGTTCTTCCTCAGCCAAAACGACCTGCATTTTCTGTTGGTAGAATGGTTCCAATTTCTGTGCAGTCTACTACTGATCCTTCTTTGAATCAAATTACAGATAGTATTATTTCGCCGCGGTGATGGTTGATGAGATTAAGCTAATTGTTACAGTTTAGATTGGTGAGCCATTGCTATAATGAAATTGCAATCGCACTTTAGGTGTAATCAAACAAGATCTTGATATAGTTCAATGCTAACTGAGTTATATTATATATTTTTAATTTGGAAAGAGTTCATGCTAATTCCATTGGTTTGAATTTTTTAGAGGTTCTTAAATGGTTGTTCTAATTAAAAGGTTGGCAAGAATAAATTAAATAATGAGAAATAAAAATACGTGTATATCTTACCGATACAGAATTTGTAACTTACTATCCTCTTGCCTAGCAGACAAAAATTTACGGAAAAGATAATTCATTGGGACAAAATGGGTTTAAATGAACAAAATGCGGCAAACGCATTTTGTTCATTTAAAGTTCAATTTGTCGTTTAATCAGGACAAATTTTGTTAATTGAGGTGTTGCCAATAGAAAGTTCAATTTGGATATTAATCAAACTATTTAAAAACTTTGGGGTGTGTTACAAATTAGGCCATTAAACTTACGAGTCAGAGGACCTCCACATAAACGACAGAAAAAAGGGTAAGTTGGAAGAATTCACCCAATTAAACGACATAAACTGGCCCAATGTTGTTGACCACCATAGTTTTTAATTGTTTTTAATTCGCAATACATGACTCCAAGTTCTACCAAGAAGTTAGTTTCTTATTAACTAAACAGAAAAAGAAATGTAAACGCTAATGCTTTACATAATCTCCAAAGATTCCATGAAGAGAAGAAAGGAAAATTTACAAATTGAAGAAGATTGAAGATTCAGAAACCAAAGCAAAGATATGGGTCAGATTCAAAAGTTTGCGAGAATCTTTCAATTGGTTTTTCTCTGTTTTTGGGTTTCTGATTTTCTTGTTTTTACTTCTGCTGATCTGCCTTACCCACTTTGTTCAAACATCACTAACTTGGAATCTAACAGCCAATTTCAGAATAATCTGCAAACCCTTTTTCTTTCTCTTCTTTCAAATGCTTCTGTTTCAAAAATGTACAGCTCTTCGATAGGAAATGGGTCAGATAATCTCTATACTCAATATATGTGCTTGAAATATGTATCAAACCACACTTGCAGCAAATGCATTCGAACAGCAGTAGAAGATATTACTCAGCTCTGTCCAAACAATACAGAAGCAGTTGTATGGTTAGAATTCTGCCAATTACGCTATTCAAATCGAAGCTTTTTAGGCCATTTAGATGTTTCAGGAAATCTAGTTTATAATAATAAGAAGAACATTTCAAACCCAGAACAGTTTAGATCCGTTGTAAATGAAACTGTGAGGAATCTGATAAAGAAAGCAGCTTTTAATAGCTCTTTTAACATGTACGCTACTGGAAAAGCCGCATTTTCGGATATTGACACAGTTTATGCTTTAGTTCAATGTACTACAGATTTATCTGCAGAAGATTGCAATTCTTGCCTTCTGATTGCTTTAGAAAATGTTACTGATTCCTGTTATTTTTCTCGTGGCGCGCGGGTTCTTAGTCAAAGTTGCTACTTAAGATATGAACTTTATGGTTTCTATGAAGGCCAAGTTGATCCTCTTGCTCCTGCAGAAAATCAGGACACTGGAAGAGGTAATTGATTTTTGTTTATTTGATTTGATAAATTAGAATCATTTTGAAAAGATTACATTTTTGAACCTGTTTTGTTTCTGCAGGCAACAATGAGAAGAGATTGATAACTGTAATACTTTCCACACTGTCAGCAATTTTGATTATAGCAGTCTTTAGTTCTGTAATTTACTTTCTTTCTATGAAGAAGGGAATCCAAAAATGTATGTCAATTTTTCGAAGCCCCAGTTAAGAATTTCTTTTCTGGATTCCTATTCTTATTTATTGATTAGGAATCTTTGTTCTCACAGGGAAAAATGAAATTATAGGTAGAGAATCTGGATTATATTCCATTGGTGATTCAAGCAAAAGTGTTTTTCAGATTGTGGACAAAAGCCTTAGTGCTAGGGAATCTGGGTTTATGGATTTAGCAGAAATTCTTGCAGCTACTAATAATTTCTCTGAGTTGAATAAGCTCGGAGAAGGCGGTTTCGGTCCAGTTTACAAGGTAAAAGAATGTCTATAATTAACACTAATTATGATGAAAAATGGCAATAAAATTTTATTTCTTATGTTTTTTGAAGGGAAAATTAAGTGATGGAAGTGAAGTAGCAGTGAAGAGGCTTTCAAGTTTTTCTGATCAAGGCATAGAGGAGTTTACAAATGAAGTTCTGTTAATAATTAAACTTCAACATAAAAATCTTGTTAGGCTACTTGGGTTTTATGTTGATGCTCAAGAAAAGCTACTTGTTTATGAATTTATGCCTAATAGCAGCCTAGATCTTATCCTCTTTGGTTAGTCCTTTTCTTCATCATATATTTTAACTTTCTAATTGAAGAGATCACAAAATAGTTATACCATTTGATATGAATTGCTGTTAGATCAAAGGAAAAGAGCTCAACTTGATTGGGGAAGAAGAACTGCAATTATAGATGGAATTGCAAGAGCAATTCTTTATCTTCATGAGGATTCTCGGCTTCGAATCATTCACAGAGACTTAAAAGCAAGCAACATATTGTTGGATAATGATATGAACCCAAAAATTTCAGATTTTGGAATGGCAAGAATCTTTGCTAGCAATGAAGGTGCAGCTAACACTGCTAGAATAGTTGGAACATAGTAAGTAGTACCATTTATATTGATATTACTAGGATTAATGTTGGAAGAACATGGGACTGTTTGTCTCTTTTTTGTCCTAAATTTTCTTTTAATATATGGATTAGTGGATACATGGCTCCAGAATATGCAATGGAAGGACTATATTCAATCAAATCTGATGTCTTCAGTTTTGGAATTTTATTACTTGAGATCATAACTGGAAGAAAGAAGACAAGTTTTCAAGAATCCAAAAATGCTCCTAACCTTACAGCATATGTAAGCTAAGCTCATTAAAAGATGAAATTAATCATAGTACTTAATTAATTAACTTGTCATAATTTTCATTTTTGTTTAAAATGATGGCATCTAGGCATGGGACTTATGGAACAGAGGAAATGAGCTGGAATTAATGGATCCATCACTGGCTAGTTCGTGTTGTGTCAAGGAATTTTCGCGATACTTGAACATTGGATTATTATGTATTCAAGAAGATGCTAACGACAGACCAACAATGTCTAATGTCGTTTTGATGCTTAAAAGTGAAACTGTAAATCTTCAGCAACCTGAAAGGCCAGCTTTTTGCATGGGAAGAAGATCCACAGCCCAATTTCCTAACGACTGTTCTTCAAGTTTAACCATAACTCTTTCCCCTCGATAATGAAGCTTTTCTAAACTAATACATAGGAACCCTTTAAAAATATATGTATCTTTTAGTATTTTATTATGGAAAATGATATATATTATTAAACTATATTATATGAGTTATTGATTATTTAAAACGTCCAAGAAATTCCTGAAGTACGTGCAACCGTCCAATCTTTTTCAATAAATTAAAGTATAATACAAATTTTTAACATAAACGAGATCCATGTGCCCTCTAAATTATAATATTATGTGATAAAAGGGTACGTAGAAATATGTTTTCCAAAAACCTTTAGTTTGACCGGTGCACATGTACACATTTGAGCTTCATAATCTATCTGTAATATCATTAAAAGTATAAATGGGTGGAACATTCATATATGTATTTTTTGTTTACAAATAGTATTTAAATCGTTACGGCAAAAAATTAATTTTTGGAGCAAAAAATCAATCATTCTTTAAAGAGCTGGAAAGCTTTAATAAGCATATCTGCATTACACTTAGTTTACACTTTATTTCATTATTTATATTAACATAAGCAGTGACCACTTTAGATTAGGATTTTGCTCATACTATACGTGTAAATAAAACAAACCAAACCAAATAAAAACACAACTTTACTTAACTAACAATATATTAAATTAAACATAACAAATAAAACCAAACAAAAACACTTAGCATAGGATTCTAACTGTAATAATCTTTCCTAACATTAGATTTTTTAAAAAATTTATAATAGCTAAAACTTTCAAAAATGTTAAAATAAACACATATTAATGGAGGAACATGCCGCACTATTAGATTTCATTAATAAAACATCATTATCTATATTTAAGATATGATATTTTTTAAAAAAAAATCAAAAATCTATTTTATATCTCAATAAAAAACAGACACATGATAATATTAAAAACTTCATAAATGAAATGAAAAATTAAAACAAAACTCCACCAACGATGGATGAAAATTATGACAACTTATTGAAAAAATAAAAAAAGAAAATAGGAATCACTAAAGATGGGCAGTGACTCGAATCAAAAAATTAAAAAAAAAAACTTGAAAAAGAGAGTTATAATAGATTTTTAAAAGACAAAATTACCTTTTCAAAATTGAAATTAATTGAAAAGATTGTTTTTTATTTTATATTCTAATTCTAATTAACAAATATTATTATATAAAAATATTACAATGAATATCAAACATTTCATATTATAACTATTATTTTCGAAAAAAAACTGCTATCGTTATTAAATTTTTACTAAACACTAACTGGAATCAGTTATCAAATAGCTAAACCATACAGCTATAACACTAATAATTTTAATTTTTTTCAAAGGATTAACAATTTTTAATTAGTATTTTATATAATGATGATTTTAATTAGTCATTGAAGTTGTAAACAGTTGTAACATGTGCTTCATGAAATACTTTATTTGAAAATTTAGTCACCATGCTGAAGTCGCCAAAATACTCCCTTAAAAATATCATTAACAATGACATGAAGCCATGAATATCATGAATAATTATTTTAATTAATATTATCTCAAATTTAATAGGTTTGGTTAAATAATTAATTAATTTATTTGACCAACGAATGTAATTATTATTTATTCCATATATTTTAACATTTTATATAATAGAAACGTTGTAATTTTTAATATTTTTTAGCCGCATTTAAATTATCCATTAAAAACAGAGAAATTGTAAATTTCCTATCCACATTGAAATTGGATTTATTCTTATTTTCTAAGAAAATGAGGATTAAAAATTTAAAATTGCATTACATCCTTATTTTTCTCAAATTAGTAATCCAAAATTCTCTGAAAAAGATGGACAAAAATGCACTTTCATCATCAGAATATCTACTGTTCTTGATTATACAAATTTTAATGCTCTTATTATCTAAACCTGTTATTGCTTCAGATTTTCTCTCTAAAGATTGCTCACCTTGGAGCAATTATAATATTAACACTACATTTGAAACCAATCTTAAACTTCTTCTTCAGATCTTAACTTCAAAAACTCCATTAACAGGTTTTTATAACATTTCTATTGGTGATTTTCCTGATAAAATCCATGGACAAGCACTTTGCAGAGGAGATATCAATGCTTCAACTTGTCAAAACTGTGTTAAAACAGCAGGAGAAGAGCTCGAGAAGATATGTAAGAGCAAAGATGCAGTTATATGGTACGAATCATGCCAAGTTCGATACTCTTACAGAATGTTCTTCTCAACACAAGATAATTCAGGAAAGTATGTAGATTGGGCTACACAGAAGCAAAATGTATCAAACCCAGTTCAATTTAGTGAAGTTTTGATGTATTTGTTGAAGAATATTTCAAATAAAGCTGCTTTTGATGCTTCAAAACAGATGTTTTCAACAGGGGAAATTATATTTTCGGGGAAACCCATTTTTGGGCTTGTTCAATGTACTAAGGACATTAATGGAGGTGAATGTTTTAGTTGTTTGAATCAAGCTTTTGGAGATCTTAAAGGTTGCTGTTATTCAAGCCAAGGTGGGATTATTGTTAGCAGAAATTGTAATGTCAGATATGAGCTTTATAGGTTTTATAATTCTTCTGCAAACTTATTAACATACCCTTCTTCAAAAGGTAAGTTAAAAAATTTGATCTTTTGATTTGAAAAGTAAATTTATTTATTTATTTTTGTAAATTCAAACTAGAAAAATAGTGTTTTATGGTTTGTAAAACAGGGCATGAATGGGAGGTTTGGATGATTTTGCTCCTTGTATGTGTACCAATGGTGATTCTTGCTGTTCTTATTGGATCTTGGATTTTCTTTCACTGCAGAGAAAGAAAACAAATAGAAGGTAAATCCAAATTCTTTGCCTTTTTTATTAGTCTAAATCACCTCTGAAATCTCAATTATAAAGAAAAACAAAGAACCCTTTTTTTTTATCTGTTCTTTAGATGGGGAAAAAAGCCAGATTACATTATTACAAGAACTGGCAACTCCTAAGGGAATATCAGTTACAGAAACATGTGATTTGATGAATTCTAAAGAACTACCTTTTTTCGATCTGGTCACTCTAGAAGCAGCTACAAATAATTTTTCTGTTTCAAATAAGCTTGGTCAAGGTGGGTTTGGCACTGTATTTAAGGTAAAAATTCAATTTTTTCTCAGTTTCTAATTGTTTTGTTTTATTTTTGAATTGTTCATGAGTAGAAATTTGTAAAATTGGCACAAAAATTTTCAGGGCGTGTTACCAGATGGGAAGGAAATAGCAGTAAAAAGACTTTCAGGGAAATCAATGCAAGGATTAGAGGAATTCAAGAATGAAATAATACTAATTTCAAAACTTCAACATAAAAACCTTCTCAGGCTCTTGGGATGTGGATTAGAAGAAGATGAAAAGCTACTGATATATGAATTCATGCATAATAAAAGTCTTGATGCGTTTATCTTTGGTCTGTTCCTTAATTATCCCTTTTTAAGTCGTAAATTTTGTGTTTATTTGTGTAAAATCAAAGCTTAAGAACTTTGTACTAATACCGATTTCAGATTCTAACAGACGGGCGAAACTTGATTGGAAGACATTCTACAACATTATTAGTGGAATTGCCAGAGGACTACTTTACCTCCATGAAGATTCCAGGCTTAAAATAATACATAGAGACTTAAAGCCTAGTAATGTATTATTAGACCAAGAAATGGTTGCCAAGATATCAGATTTTGGAATGGCAAGGATTTTCGGTGAAACTCAGAACACAGCCAACACCAAAAGAATTGCAGGAACATAGTAAGTGCAACTAATTTCTCCTCAATCGGCCATATTTTACCTTATATATTCTTCTAATACTTGTTCATAATATGCAAAACAGTGGATATATGGCACCAGAATATGCAATGGAAGGACTATTTTCTGTAAAATCGGATGTTTTCAGCTTTGGTGTCATAGTCCTAGAGTTCTTAAGTGGGAAGCAAAATAGTGGGTTTTACATTACTGGACTTGCTCCTACACTTGTAGCATATGTAAGTTTAAATTTCCCAAAACAGAAAATTTCCCTTCAAAGAACTTAGATAACAATTTTTCTTTTTCCCCTCATTTTGCAGGCATGGAAACTGTGGAATGAAGGAAAATTGCTAGAATTTATAGACCCTTTATTGATGGAAAAAAGTCCAACAGAAGAAATTATTAGATGTATGCATATTGGACTTTTATGTGTACAAGAAGATCCAGAAGATAGACCTACCATGTCTTCTATAGTAGTTGTACTATTAGGAAGTGAAAAAATTGTTCTTCCTGAGCCAAATAAACCTGCATTTTCTGCAGGTAAAATGGTTCCAAGTTCTGTGCCATTAGCAACCGATCCACCTTTGAATCAGTTTACAGACTCTATTATTTCGCCGCAGTGATCATTGATGAGATTAAGGTTTTTGTTAGTGTAGAAAAAAGAGACCTGAACGTATTGTAGGCTACTTAGCAGTATACTGAATTATTATAAATACTTCGTCTTTTTTTTCCCCCTTTTCCTGCACATTAGCATTCGATAAAATGCCTGAAAGAGTTATTTCCCCTGTTTATTAGTCATATTGAATTCGTATAAATCAAGTACAGACTACATGAGGTCTTATGAGATTGCTGAATACTGTTACAGGGGAATTAGCGAGGTACTACATTTGAAAGAGTTACCTCATTTACAGAAATTTTGGGACTCGAAAATGGAGCTGATCTCGCTAAAAATTGATGAACAGAAAATAAAGGCTGTCCAGGTTCAGGAAGAGTTATTGTATCAGTTGCTAGCATAACAACAACAGATGACATGGTGGGTCTCTGTGTCGGGTCATCTTGAACACATAATAATCCAATGTGGATGCATTTGAGGACCTCAACTGATGAACTTGACTCTAGAAATGATGTATCCATCAATTCTAATCCTTGACCTTTAGACCACAACTTCCAGGCCTGAAATGTTGTAAGAAAAAAATGTAAGTACTAAAACCATTGCTAGCTTTCTTCAATTCAAGGGAAATATTAGGGAAGGAAACACTACGAATGTGAGGAGGTTTTCGCCTTGTTCTGCAAGATAGAACCCGTTATTCCTTTTTCCACTAATTATCTCCAATAGCAAAACGCCAAAACTGTAAACATCCGATTTAACGGAAAATAGTCCTTCCATTGCATACTCAGGAGACATGTATCCACTAGTTGAATTCAAGGAAAACCAAAGAATTTCAGGCAAATGATAAAATTGTTGATGAAAGTAAAAAGTATTTATGGGAATGGATCTTCATACTTACTATGTTCCAACAATTCGATTTGTACTATTACTATCATTTCCTCCAAAAATTCTGGCCATTCCAAAGTCTGATATCTTGGGGTTCAGTTCATAATCGAGCAACACATTACTAGCTTTTAAATCCCGGTGAATGATTCTAAGTCGTGAATCCTCATGTAGATACAAGAGACCCCGAGCAACCCCATTGATGATGCCTAGGCGCCTTTTCCAATCAAGATTCTTGCTCTTGTTTGAATCTGTTTATAAGCATCCATTAAAAAAGAATCCAAGTTAGTTTTACATTCTGAGGCTTTCATTTCTAGTATGATGACATGTGCTATAGATGGAGTTGAAGAATATGACCAAAGAGAGAAACATCAAGACTTTTGTTGGGCATATACTCATAGATAAGCAACTTCTCGGAATTTTCTAGGCAACATCCAAGAAGCCTGACAAGGTTTCTGTGTTGAAGTTTGGCAATTAAAGTTACTTCATTCATGAATTCTTGTAGTCCTTGACCGGAAGTTCTTGAAAGTCTCTTAACTGCAACTTCTTTACCATCTTTTAAGATACCCTGCATACATAAGCATCTTTCAAATTGGAAGTTAACAAGAAAATCTTCATTTTTCTTCTATTTGCTATATGTAAAATCCATTACCTTGTATACGGGGCCAAACCCACCTTCCCCAAGTTTGCTTTCATCAGAGAAGTGCATGGTGGCTTGACTTACTGTATCAAACGGGATCAGTGGACAATCCTGGGAGTTCATTTTCATCTCCTCCTCGACTAACTGGCCATCTTCGACCATTCCCCTTCCTAGATCAAATAATTGGATCTCTTGGCTTGTTTCTTCCTCCATTTCTGTCAATTTCTAATATCAACATATATACATACATATATATACACATACGATTTTGTATATAGAAAGAATCTCTCACTTACCTCTTTTAAAAATATGCTTTCTCCATATAAAATAAATGGAGGAACCCAACATTAATGAACCCACAACAGCAAAAACACTAATAATGACTTTAATCTTTGATGTTCTAGTTCCTTCCTTTACTCCTGAAAATTAAAGGAAAGAGAGATGATTAAAATTGAATATTGAATGTCTGATTTTTACATTCCCCCATCATTTCTCAACTTCTACCTTTCAGAGGCGGTGGTGGAGTAGGAGGACGGGAGGTAGGAGTAGATCCCACAACCGTAGAAGTACTAGAAGATGGGAATTCTTCACGCCTAAAGGCGGATCCATTATAAAATGGATATGTCTCATATCGAGTATAACAGCTTGGAGACATAATTCTTGCCCCTCGCTTTGAGATAGAAAACTGAATTAATAGTTCACCAACAAACTTCAGACAACTATCACAATCAGAACCTTTCAGGTCAGGTGTGCACTGCGCTAGAGTGTACAACGTTTGTTTTCCGGAACTGAAATTCGATTCTCTTACTGCAAACTTTTTAGCACCTGATGGGACACTTGCTGCCTGAATTCGTGTTTTTTCCATGGTGTCTGACATAAAATTTTCAAAACCTTTTGGAACGGAGACATTTTGTGTATTGAACGCCACTAGATAAGGTTCCACTGCCATGTTATTTATGATGTTTTGGTTCGAGTAACGCAGAAAGCACTCATTGTACCAGATTATGGCTGTTCTTTGTGAAGGACAACGATTGGAGATGTCTTTGGTCGCAAAGCTGACACAGTCTTTGCAGATGTTGGAGTTGAGGTCACCAGCACATAGAAAAAGGCCATGGACAGCATCTGGATCTTCCCCATAAGAAGCATCATAGAACCCATTTTGGCGGATTGCATTTGTTGAAAGAAAACTGAGGAGGGAATTAAGATTATTATGGTAGGCACTGTCTCTGGAGAAAGTAGTAGTATTTGGGCAACGATGATAGAGATAAGTGGGTTTTTGTGCCTCTGTAATTGATATACCTATACAACTCAAGCAGAGTATGATTCTGGAATATTTATAAAGATTCATCTCGCAAATTATGTTCTTTTGCAAGACTTTAAAAAAAATGAAATTTTTTTTCTTTTTTCTCTGCTCTTTTTTGATCAAATAATTATTAGTTTAAATGTATTCCTTCTTGTTTGGTAGATGGAGTAATTACGGGCAGCGCGCAAGTAGACAACCTTCATTTCAAGTCAGTCAACACGGAGGAATTTGAGCTTATGGGACCCAAAAATATTTACTCTTTTTCACTTAATTTTTAAAAATGAACAATTTTCTCTTTATATTTTTATTTCATTAAATTATTTGCAAAAAATTAACAATATTTCCGTTAAAATTAATCACTTTACTAATTTATTATAGGATAAATTATTTATAGGTTTTTGAAGTTTTGTATAATATGCTCTAAAGTCATTCTATTTTGGAAATTGTATTATCGGGTTTATCAGATTTAAAAAATTATACTATCATATTCTTCTCTTCAGAAACGACGTTTGTCAATTGAAAAAGTCAACGATTTTAATTAAAAATTTTCAAAATTAAAAAACTACCCTTTGGTTTATTTGAATCGAACCATAGTTTATTTGAATCGAACCGGAATTAAACCCAAATTTTAAATCAAACTCTTATTATTATTATTATTATTATTATTATTATTATTATTATTATTATTATTATTATTATTATTATTATTATATCTTCCCCATTCCTTCTTCTTCCAATTTCCATCTAAACCCTAAACATCACTGCCTCCGCCGTCGCCGCCATCTCCTCCTCTACAGTCTACACCTCCAGAAATTAAAGTCAAAATTTCAATCCACCACTGCACCTCCACTACCTCTTCCTTTCCCACCACCAACATAACAGAAAATGAAAAAAAAAAATGACCCACCACAAATGAAGTTGTCTCCTTTCTTTGCTTGCTCTCTCTCTTTCGTTTTCAGTTCTGGTGCCCCTCTTCTTTCTTTGTCTGTTCTCATCGTCCTCCTTTTTCTCTTCCTTTCTGACTTTGCTTTCTGTTTCCAATTTTAATTTTTTCTCTTTCAGCTTTCATCTTCCTCTCCTTTTTCTGATTTTCATTATTCTGTTTTCCCATTTCTAGTTTGATTTTGCTTTTTTCTTGACTAACGCCGTTTTTGGACGGAAAGACCTGATAGTATAATTTTTTAAATTTCAAAGACTTGATGATACAATTTCTAAAATAGAGAGACTCCAAAATATATTATGCAAAATTTTGGAACCTATAAATAATTTACTCTTTATTATAAAAATGGAGACTTTTTACAATTATTTTATTCTTTGGTAAATTAAAAAATTTTTTAAAAAAAAAAATAAAAGATAAAAAAATTTAAAAAATAAATTGCATACATTTAGTAATACTATTATAATTAAAACAAAAATAAAAGAAATTCTACAAAATATCTGTCTCTCTCTCTCTCAACCTCGTGTTCTTTTATTTCCCTGTAAAGAAAATGTCATGGCTCCCATTTGATTATTTGATCTAAATTAATTTACAAGGCTACTAACCTAAACTAGATGAGTGTGAACAAAATAAACAAGAAACACAAAACCCATATATCCATTCCCTTCAATTTCAATTCCTTCTTGACTTTTTCATGTAATAAAATTTACCCAGAACACACACCATGATTTCAATTTGAATAATCAAATTGAAAGAGAGAAAGAGAAGAGGAGAAGTGAAGAGGTGGTGGCCACGGTTGAATGTTGGAGGCTAGGGTTGAAGAAAGAGGAGCCCAGCCTCTGGCTCGGTGGTGACTCGCCGGAGGGAAGAATAGAACGGCTGTGTGTTCTGCTGGTTTTCAAATGGAAGAAAAGCAACGGCGCTGTCAGAACTAACGGAAGAAGAAAGAAAGATGTGAAAGGTTTTTTATTTTTTAAATTTATCAAAATAATAAAATAACTATAATAGTTACTCCTTTTAAAGTGATTATTTTAATGAAAAATTGCTGAATTTTCTAATTGAAGCGTGAAAGTGTGAAATTGTTGGACATAGAGGTGTGTCATGGCCGGATTGGTCCGCTGGGCCCGTATGATTCAGTCTGTAAAAAAACCGGTCCGCCTACTCTCGAATCGGAACTGGAATTGTTCCGTCAGTGGGCCGGTTCAAAATTTTGTTAAACTTGAACCAGCCCACTGACGGAACGATTCCAGTTCCGATTCGAGAGCAGGCCCACTGACGGAACGATTCCAGTTCCGGTTCAAGTTTAACAAAATTTTGAACTGTAACCATTATAAACCGTGAATCGTTCTCGAACCGCCGGTTCACCAGCCAACATGCCAAAGAACGTTATTTCTTTTGGGACCCAACATAGAGAGACTAACTTCACTTTGACTTGGTCTTGTGAGTTACGAGGAAGACAGGGAATGAGAAATTCACCTCTAACCTTTGATTTGAAACCAATTTACAACTGCTAACAGAAAATAAGTTTCAGACTGTAATTATATAATATTATAGTTTTGCTATCCACCTATTTGTCCCGACGAAACAAATGGTTGAATAAAACATTGGAGATACGGAACAAAGACCTCAAAAGAAGAAAACGCGTTTTTTTGTTTGGATTTTTTTGTTTGGATTTTTGTTTTGGAATTCAAGGTATAACTTATTTTTACATTATTATGTATTATTCAATATATATATATAAACTTGAAGATATGCGGATTAAATAATTTTTTGTTAGTTATTGTGATTTGTTAGTAATACAATTAGTTTTTTTTTTTTAAAAAAAAAAATTTAATGTTATATTACAATAGAAAAAATTAGAAATTACTATATATTCAAATTTGATTTTATGCAGTATAGTAAATGAAACCATAATTATTTTTTTTAATAATATATAAAAGTTTTAGGGTCCCAAATTCTTTCAACTAAATGCAATGTTGTCAACTTATGTTCTAGTATAAGATATTTAATTACTATTTTTTAACATGATATATTTAACAATTATTTCATAAAATAGACATTTTTAAAAAAAATTCAATATCTCAAATTTTTGTTGAAAGTAACTATTTTAGGTTTAAAAAAATTGATTATATCGAAAATTATTTTTAAGCATATGTTAAAATTTAATAGGTTACTTATATGAAACCCTAAAAATAAAATCCAAGTTCTCTGGATCTCTATATATAGCAATAACCCCTTTCTACGCCTTCAATCTCTTCTCTTTAATTCAGGGTAACAATAGCGATGACTTTAATTTTTTCTATGCCCAATTTCTAAGGAATCTTCCATCATTCGATATCTAAGGTTAATGGAATAATTACTTTTAGGATAGAACGATAATTATCTTATCGACCTAGCGGTACTTCAAACTCCAATATAAGTGTAGAGGGCATAAATGAAATATTCATACAATGTTGCGACTTGCAAAGGAGTATAGTGATGAAAATTAAGATTATAATGGGTTGTTTATGCAGTAGATATAATATACAATTGCATGCATAAAGAAGCCATCAATAGAGAACTTGCTGCCATTTACCGATTACCGAGGCTCTAGCTCGGTTATTGGATCCTCGTTAACCGGGACATGCTCTGGGTTTTCTGGGGACACATTTAATTCTGGAGAAGAAGATGATGACAAGCTTTGCTCCTTGTAGCTGTGCATAAGATATGCTGGTTTTGATGGTTTCGTAAGAACAACCGTGTTGCTGTCCAGCATGAGAATTATTGACGCAACAGTTGGTCTTTCCATTGAATCTTCTTGTAAGCATAGGAATGCTATGTGGATGCATCTCAATATTTCAGATCTTGAAGAAGCTTCCATTAGAATAGGATCTATTATATTCAAAGCAGTTCCCTTGTTCCAGTTATCCCATGCCTGCAAGTATCATTTTTTTTATTTAAATAAACGGTAATAATTAGTTCAGGGTACAGAACTACTAGAATTTTCATTTTAGATATACTTACATAAGTTAGAAGGTCTGTCTTTTGTTCTCCAATTTGGGTATTACCAATCCTTCGACCAGTGATAATTTCCAAAATTATTACACCATAGCTAAAAACAGAAACAATAGATAAATACGTTAACGTATAGTCTAATGATGAGTGCATAGAGCATGCATCAATCTCCCTTCCCGACGCAAAAATAAAAATGTAAGCTAACCAAAAGTAATCTATGAAAGTAGATAAGATTCAAGAGTTAGTACCAAATATGAAACAATCAAGACTTGAATTTGGGACGAACTCGTAGACTAAAAGCTTTTCATTCCCTTCAAAGCAGAAACCCAACAGCCTAACCAAATTCCTATGATGAAGTCTGGCCAATAACTTGACCTCATTCTGAAACTGAACCTCTCCGTGCTCTGAATTACTTAACAACCTTTTTATAGCTACTCGTTGTCCATCTGGCAGGATCCCCGAACCCAATTTCATTGAGAAAAAAGATAAGATGAAAATCAATAACAAATTAAGGAAAATGAAAGGGATTCATATATATAATTATGAGAATACCTTGTAAACAGAACCAAATCCGCCTTGTCCAAGCTTATTGTTATCGGAGAAGTTATCAGTGGCAATTCTGATGTTTCCAATGGTGAATTGCAGGTGTTCTTAGCTACTATTTTCATCCAAATCTTCACTAATTAACCCATTTTCTATGTTTCGTTTCTTTGATCTCTTATGATGGAAAGAGGCACAAAAAAGTACAACAAGTGCCAGAAAGATTACTGTAGGAACAACGACAATTACAACAACCTTAGCATCTAAACTTCCACTACCTGCGAGACAAGGGAAAAAAAATAAATTAAAAACAAGATATAGAGAAGCCTGAAGAAAAATAAAAATGAAATTTTGATGCCTATAGCTACCTTTCGTTGTTGTATTATTGATTAAGGGTGGAGAAATACTAGGAAAAGGCGGTGGAGAAGGAGATGGTGTGATTGGAACCTCAGCAGTAGAATTATAGAATGGATATAAATCCCACCTGAAATTGCAGCTAGGCTTTCTAACAACACCACCTTGCTTGCCATAGCAACACCCGATATAATGATTTGCTGCACTTCGCAGACAATAGTTGCAGTCCTGCTGGGTTAGATCAGGAGTACACTGCATTAATGCATATATTTTTTGCAAGGACGTGACGTCTGTTTCATTTGTGGCAAACTTGGCCTTAAAAGTGCCCATAGAAGCTGTGGTTGCTAAGTTGGACATCATATTTTCCCAAATCTGATCAAACTCCTCCTGATTAATCTCCGACGGGAGGTCACCGATATTATAGACGGCCTCTGTAGGATCGGCCTCCAACCGTCCAAAAAAAGAGTTATTTCCATAGCGTATATAACAAGGATCCGACCACCATTGAGTAACTTCTTTTTTAGTAGGACATTTTTGAGTTATATCATCAATTACACCATCAAAGCACTTGGAACATTCTTCTGATGAGAATGAGATGTCGTATCTGCAAAACGCCTGACCATAAAATGTATCGGTGCCTTGGCCAATGGTAGTGTTGTAGAAACCTCCATTTTCCGTGACGTTTGAAGGTAGAGAAGACAAGAAGAGGTTTCGATTTGTTTCATATGTACTGTTGGCTGTGAAGTTTCCTGTGCTGTAATCACATTTCAACAAAGCATTGGCAAGGTTGATGCCTATAAGAAGAAGGAAAATTAAACAGAGTATTTGCATTTGCAGTTGCTTAAGCTACTGATAATTAGGCCTAAAAAAGTTGAGCCTCGACAGTACAATATTTCAGAATGGGGAAATAAATACCCCATAAATTCTGAAGTAATAAAAACGCGCTTTCTGCTTTTGAGGTCTTTGTTCAATTTGTTTATTTTCTTTGCTTCTCCCTACCTACTTTTAGAGTTCTTGGTCATTATCAGAGAAGAAAAATCAACAATATTCGTTCAACCCAAACACACGCTATGGGTTAGCGACTAGAACGAATTTGCTGCTGCCTTTCAACGAGGTTCCAGCTCTGTAATCGAAGCCTGTGACTGAGAATTGGTCAGGGTTGCTTTGAGACAGACCTGCCGGAGTTAATTCTTGAGATGATGATGCGTTCCGTTCCATGTAACTATGCATAAGATATGCAGGTTTTGATGGTTTTGCAAGAACAAAAGTGTTGCTATCCAGCATTAGAATCACAGATGCCATTGTTGGCCTCTTCCATGCATCTTCTTGTAAGCATAGAAATGCTATATGGATACATCTTAATTAGGGCTGCAAACGAGCCGAGCCGAGTATTGTGCTGCTCGAGCTCGGCTCTTTTAAAATTTCACGAGCTCGAGCTCGAGCCGAGCTCGTGTTAAATTCCACGAGCTCGAACTCGAGCCGCGCTCGTGTTAAATTTCACGAGCTCGAGCTCGGCTCGCGAGCTTGGCTGGTTTTGAAACTCGAGAGCTTGACTTGTTTTAAGCTCGTGAGCTTGGATGTTTTATGTTGCTATTCGAACTCGAGCTTGAGCGCAAATAAGCTTGAATTCGAGCTCATATCGAATTTGAGTTTTAGCTCACAAATAAGCTCGAACTCGTTACTTGCTGTTATTCGAACTCGTGTTCGAACTCGTTAAGAGTTAGTCAAAAATCTAGAAAATTCATTTTTAATGTCGTTTCAGTAAGAAAATGAAAATAGGAGAAATGAAATAGCAAAAAATGAAGTTGAGAGGCGGATGGCTTGACTAAAGAATATTTTTTGATTTGGTACCTAAATTAATCGTTCGATAGGCTCGCGAGCTTATTTAACGAGCAGCTCGCGAGCCGATTAAACGAGCTACTCGCGAGCTTTTTTAAACGAGCTGTTCGCGAGCCGGCTCGCGAATCTAACTGCTCGGCTCGTTTATTAAACGAGCCTAAATTTTCGGCTCAAGCTCGGCTCGTTTATTATCGATCCGAGTCTCGACTTGAACTTTTATCGAGCGAACACTGCTTCCATTAGAACTGGATCTATTATATTTGAAACAGACCCTTTATTCCAATTATTCCATGCCTGCAAGTATCAAAAAAAAAAAAGGTGCAAGCATGACTTCCTTTTATATTGAATTAATAACTAAAAGTATAAAAATAGCAAGAAGTACTCAAATATTTACATAGGTTATAAGGTCTCCTTCTTCTTCATCTCGAAAATTAGTAATCTTTTGGCCGCTGATAATCTCCAGAACTAACACACCGAAGCTGAAAACGTCTAATTTCACGGATACAATTCCACGAACTGACTCTGGAGCCCTCTGAATGCATTAAAGAGTCAATTGCTTAATATCTAAGATACACATAAAATTCCTGCATAGTGTTGGGAATTAAAAAATAAAGTGCTGAAATTTTTATTGAACATAGAACCCAAAACAAAGAAGAGAAAGTAATGCTTATTTACATACCATCTTATATTTAATAATGAAGAAAGCTAAGCCTTTTATAGGCATTACATAACAAACTAAATAGACATTATAGAAATTAAATGAGCCTAAAAATATGCAAACTAATCTCATTTGATAAGATTTTATTGACATTACTAACAATAACTTAGAATTAGGACCTAAACCAACAATATCTTAAATTTTTCAAATCAATTTTAATAAATTAATATTAAGTTTGAATCAATATTACAACACAGTTCATGAATCCTAAGGATTTGGTCTATATAAATTTTATACTTTAGTTGTGGCATCTTGAGATTGATCAATTGCAAATAGCCTTGCAGTTCCAAAGTCCGCAATTTTAGGATTCATGGATTCATCTAGGAGAATATTGCCTAGCTTGAGATGACGGTGGACGATCCGAAGCTGGGAATCTTCATGAAGATAAAGTAGCCCCCTCGCTATTCCTACAATGATTTTAAGACGAGTCTTCCAATCCATTAGGAAACGCCTGCTTCCATCTACAACATTCAAAATTGAGTGCTTAAGTGACATATAAATCAACTGAAAAGCATTGAGGTCACATTTGATTACACTCACTGGTACACATAACTGAAATAAGTGTTCCAGTTGCAATTGCAGGCTTCCTACGGTGCTACTATTTTCATCCAAATCTTCACTATTTAACTTACTTTTGGTTCGTTTCTTTTTCTTTCTATAATAGAAATAGGCGCAAGTAAGTGAAGCAAGTGCCACAAAGATCACAGAAGAAACAATGCCTAACACAATAGTCTGAACATCTAAATTTCGTTTGTCTGCTCAGACCAGAAATTTAAAGAGAAAAATCAGTTGGATGTGCAAGCTAAAAGAGAAGTAACAAAAGTAACCGTAAAAAATGAAGCCTATCTACCTTCCTTTCTTGTATTCTTAATGAAGGGAGGAGAAACACTTGGCAGAGGCGACGGAGAAGCAGAGGGAGCTACTTTCTGAAGCCTGATTCAGCGGTCATAACCGGTAAATAAGCTAAAGATATTAATTAAAGAATTCTGTAATAAAAATTATGGCAAATAACAAGAACCTAATCGGATTTGGGCCATCCTGAATTACCGGGTAGTTGGGGATGGGCAGAAAGTGATCTGGTAAACAGAGGAAGTACAACTGAACGTGCTAATCATGTCATCATAAGCATAGCTATATGCATCCGGGCATGCATTCTTGAAGATCTTGGAATAATTAGTTGGCTTGCAAGTATCAGGTGTAATATGATTGCCTGTGCAGCAGTACTGTGATTCTTGGAAAACATCTCACGGGCTCTTGCAAACTATGACTTCACCGGACTTGCTTGTAACTTTAAGCTCCGGTGGGCATGCCCCTTTCAAATCCAACACACATCCTGTGCTTAAACAATTCTGGCCAGCACCGCCCTGAGGTACTACCAGAACTGGAAGATTGTACCCATCAACAAGACTAATATCAAAAAAATCTTTGCCATTAACACTGTCTAGCTGAAACTCCACTAGTGTAGAAGGAGTACTACCGGAAGTATTGTTACATTCAAGATTGCCGGTGCGACAATCACCTGTTAAGCAAGAAAATTTCCAGTAGAGTTATTTGCACAACTAGTTCGACCCCAAAAGCGACCGTTCCAAGAAGCTGGATGGATAACCGTTCTGTTCTCACCCTTCTGCAGAACGAAACCGGTGGAGGAAAGAGCAGGCGAACCCTTGAACGACGTAATGCCCGGCCATACGGTGTAGTCGCACATATTTGATATCAAAAAAGTGGTGGAAGCAACGCCTGCGGCAAGAAATCAAGAAACTGTTTAACAAAAATTATCTGGCTTTTCATTATGTTCAAGGTACCATTTTAATTTTATTACCTGATGAGAAAAAATGAGCAACAAACAAAGAACACAGAGGAATAATTAGTAGTAGTAGCTGAACCATGGAAGCAGGTATCAAATGGGTAACGAACTTAGGCTATTTTCCAATTTTTCTTGTTCTTCATCAATCCTAATCCATTCAATCAATTCTTCAATTAGTAGTAATTTTATCATTTCTATTGTAAATAAGTTTTAATATGTCATTATCAGCAGTATAATTCCGTCTTCCATTTGGTCTACCGAGCCGGTCCACTTGACTTGGGCCACCGATGACTCCCTCAGCACCTCCACCTCATATAACTTCGGAGCCACCAGTCCGTCCATCGGTAACGCCTGAACCTTCTGCTCAGACAGAAATTGCGTGTTTCACCGCCCTTGTGACTCAACTGTAGAACCAGATAAAAAATATTAAAGAAATATTGGTGTTAAGTTCAAGTTCGAAATTCAATTTAGGATTCGAGTTTGATTTGGTTAATATTCAATAATATTTGAGCCTGTACCATTCAATTCGTTTGCAGTGCCGTTGAACAGAGAGGAACCTAACACAAAATCATTATTTAAACAAAAAATATAGTATAAATTATCATTATAATTATAAACACAGCAGGATAATTTCCATTTGCATTTGTCTACAAAGCTGGCCCGCTTGGGTCCGCGAAGATGACACCCTTTAAACGGTCACCGCACGTTAAGGCATTAATAAAGGTCTTCATTATTTGGTTGGAAATAAGACAAACCAAGTCAATCCAGTTTAAGTCACACATTACATTGGCTTGAATGAGTAATCTTAGCTTTGAGTCGATTAACTGCTAATCATATACTAACATAGAAATTCACTCAAAAATTTAGTTGTTAAATTGTGTATTTCACCACGTAGACACGGCCATGGGCCGGTTCGGCCCGGCCGGCCCGCCTGAACCGGTCCGTGGCTAAACCGCCCAAACCGCCCAAGGCTCGGAATCGTAAAAATTATAATTTGAACCGGTCGAAGGACAGGCCGGTTCAAGTTTGATAATTTTTTGAACCGAAACCCTTTAAGCCCTTGAACCATGAGTGAACCGGCGGGTTTTGTGAATCGAACCGTCATAAACCGCCGGTTTTTAGCCCGAAATTTAACCGCTGGTTAATCTGAACCGCCGGTTCGGCGGGCCGATTACGGTTCGATTGACCCTTGAATCGTGGCCCGGCCGTGGCCACATCTATCACCACGTACAAGTCACTAACAAAGTTAACTGGTAGCTTTATAAAATAATGAAAAAAGAATTTGGGTGCTCCAATGGTTCATAGTTTTGGGAGTCAAAGTCTTTCCCTAAGAGACATTGACAATCTGAATCATTTGCTTGACTTTGACTTGTCAACTGCGAACCTACCTCTGAATTTCACAAAAAAAATTCTAAAATTTATTCTTCTATAATGTAAAGTATTTCTCATAAATCTGAAATTGTGATTAAAAAGAAAGAGTGAAACAAGAAACAATATTTTATTGTGAGGCAAGAAATGGGTTCTTCAAGATGGCTTCTTTTCTTCTATCCCATCTTGGTTCACGTTCTAGTCCTCGCCCTTGGACAGCCAATTCCACAGCTTTATTTTTGCAGTAACAATGCCAATTTCACAATTAACAGTACTTACCATTCAAACCTCAATAGCATCCTTTCTTCCTTCTCCTCATCCAATACTGAAATCAAAAATGGATTTTACAATGATTCCGTCGGCCAAAACTCCGGCAAAGTTAATGCAATTGCTCTTTGTAGAGGAGACACAAAGCCTGATACTTGTGTTAGTTGCATTAGAAACTCAAGTTTGGCGCTAAAACAATTATGTCCTAACCAGAAAGAAGCCATTACTTGGGATGATAATTGTATGTTAAGGTATTCAAATCGTTCTATATTTGGTAATATGGAACTTAATCCTAGTTGGGTGATGTGCAACCAGAACAACGTTAAACAAGTGACAGAGTTCAATCAGACCGTAAACAATTTGTTAAGTACTTTGATTAGGAAGGCTGCTTCAGGTGACTCTCTTCGCAAGTTCGCGACAGGAAATGAAAGTTCTAAGAGTAATCAAACTATATATGGATTGGCGCAGTGTAGTCCTGATTTGTCTAAGCAAAATTGTAGTGATTGCTTAACTAAGGCTACTGGAGTTATTCCAATGTATTGTGGTGGGAAAAAGGGGGCCAGACTTCTTACGCCTAGCTGCAATATTAGATATGAGGTAGAGCTTTTTTATGACTCTAGGGAGGAGGCTCTGCCTCCAGCACCAACACCTATGCTATCGCCGCTGCCGCCACCACCACTTACACCTACATCATCGGCACCACCACCAGCACCAACACCTATGCCATCGGTACCGCTACCACCGACAACAACCCCACCATCATTAGCTCCACCAGCGCCTGAACCACCAACTGGCACTGCTAGCTTGATAGGTATGTATTTGATTTTGTTTTATATAAATATTCAGCTTCTTATCTATATTTCTAATCAAATTTTATATATCCTGGTTTTGCAGGGAAAGAGAAGAGAATAGCTGGTGGGGCTTTCATGGCTATTGTGCTTCTGATGTTATTTTGATATTAGTTCTTGTTGGAGTTTGATCAAATTTCTGTTTATGTGATGTCAGAATTTAAAGTAAGAGTGGTAATTTCTGTTCTATAGCATTCCAAATGCTATTATATATATCTTGTGGTAGGTTTTAGAGAGTAGCTGAGAAAAGGAAAATTTATGATATCTCTTTCTTTTGAACTGTTAATTTCTCTTAATTTTAGACTGACAAGGTTCCTATAATGTTAGTTGTAGAATCCTGAGATTGATCAATTGCAGATAGAACAGAATAGTATGTACTACGGAAATTCTACAAAAAAGAATGAATTTATTGATTTATGATTGTCGTAAAAAATTGTTGTTTTCTACCATGGATATGGAGCTTCTCTAAAGTACAAACAAAATGAACAACATACAAGGCAGAGCATGCAATTTCCCACCTTGCCATTCAAACCAAGACCACCTCTCCTAATAGAGATCAAAGAAACAAGAAACAATAAACTCGAGATGATGTTGCTATTAACTACCAAAGGACCTCTAGAACAAACTTGTACCAAAATTCCTGCTGCATTCTCTCGTGCCCTTGGCCATCCATTCGATATTAGATTAACAAACCTCAGCCTGCCTTTGCAGCTCCAATGGCTTTTTTCCCTTCAGGATGGCTTACCAATAAGCCTAAAATTCCAATTCCATCTTCAAGTAGTCCTCCGCTGACTTTCGGTAGCCTAAAATTCCAATTATCGATGTTGATCATTCAATCAATCTACTTCTTTCAATTGTTGCCAGAAATATAAATTGGCAGTGCAATTAGTTAATTCCCAAATATTTCAGGTAATTTAGCAAGAAAGTTTGTTCTGAGGGAAATATGCGCAAAGTTCAGGGAGGTTGGTTAGTCGGTCAAAAAATCCAAACTTTAATACTAAACATATTATTATTTATCAAAAAATGTTCAACATATTATGCTTTGATATTTCATAAATGTCTCATAAATTCATTAAAAATTGACAATTAAAAACTTTATAGATTTTTTAATTTTTGTAAATTTATCATAAACTAAAGAATAAGGGCATGCATTGTAAATGAATGTCTTTATTTCCTTATAAAATAATTTTTAGGTGTCCTTAATAACAATTTTTTTCAAGAAAATTTAACTTTTTTCAATAAATTTTATTTTTATTTTGATATTTTTAAAACTGTCCCAAATGACAAAAATTGAATAGTTACTAAAAGTTATTCATTTAATTCTGAAATCTAATTCATTGATCACAATTTGCAGAATTTAACTTTATATTAAAATTAAATATAAAATTATTTAACTATTTAAAATTTGTAGTTATACAGTTAAATTTTATACCTATAACTCATTTAAATTGATATGAAAACTTCATATTGATAACACATTATTTGATTTTTAAAAAGGAAATGGTGGTATATAGCATATTTTTTAAATTTTGTTTTATTAAATAGCACAAACTTTAAGAAATATAATCAATAATACTCTTTTTTTTTTTACTTTTTAACCCCTCTATTTTTTTAAATATAATAATAAAATAAAATATTAAAATATTAATGATGATATGATGACTAGCCAAATTTCGGTGACGGACAATGGCTGGCTGGAAATAATAGGGAGGTCTGTCAATGTAGTGTATTTATAAAATAAGTTGGCTTGTGGCTTAGTGATAGAGTTTGTTTTTGCCATGTCATGGATTTGAATCCCACCTTTTCGTAAAAATTTATTTTTCTCCAGCACATGACTCATATATTGATTTAGCTGATAGTATATGAGGTATACCTGTATATGGCCTATATATCATGGTATATGATTGGGATACTTGGTATATGCCTATATACCGGGTACATAGCTCATATTCCATAGTGTATCACTGGTATGCCAAGTACATGGCCCATATACCATGGTACATTGGCTGAACCTTGTGGTGATGGCAGTGATGATGGACTGGTGGTGGTGGCAGAGGTGATGGTGTGGTCCAGCTACTGGTGTTGACAGTTTGGTGAGATCTGACGATAGTTGACTAAAGAAATTAATAATTTTAAAATTTTTTTTTCAAATAAAAGAATTTTTTTGAATTTAATTTTTTTTTTCTTGAAAATCTTATACTATTTACAACCTAGGCCAAAATGTATCATTTACTTTGAAGTCCTTTAAAAAAGAAAAACATGCACAACCTATTAGTTGCCAGAATGTGTCATTTACTTTCAAGTCCTTTAAAAAAGAAAAACATGCCCCACAGGCGAGTCGCCCCATTATCATGACCCAAAGGTATTGGGCCTCTCTTGCAAGCCTTGACTGAAAGGTGATCGAACGTTTTCCCAATTTAAACCAAGCCCTTTAACACAATTTAATCCAAGCTCTTGAAAAATCAATGACAAGTTCAAAGAATCTAGATTTCCAGATTATTATTATTTTTTTAAAATATTCCGGATGATTTCTTCTCGTTCATATTATTGACCGCCTCAATAAAAATATTTTCAAACATAAAAATTTAAAGCAGACATATTCAGTCAGCATTGAAATATTCCAATTTCCTAACTCGGTGCAACTCAATTAACATATTCATTTGCATATAACTTGAACAATATTGCTTGTTTCAATGGCTTGCACAACTTCAATGGCTTCTTCTTCAACACTTGTATTAATTCCCTGTTCTTATTTTGTACTACTACTGCTACTACTACTCCTGAGGCTGAATTCTATAGCCATCGCTCAACCAGACTTCATGCACCAGAACTGTAACAACGACAGGGGTAACTACACAACCAACAGCCTCTACAAAAGAAACTTAGACAATCTCTTGTCATCATTATCTTCCAACACAGAAATTTCATCTGGGTTTTACAATCTCTCCGTGGGAGAAGCTCCAGACAAAGTACATGCAATTGGATTTTGTAGAGGTGATATTGGGGTTGAAGACTGTCGAGGATGTATCAGCAACGCCACGCGTAAGATCGTAGAAATATGTCCAAACCAGAAGGAAGCTTTTGGGGTATATGATTTTTGTACTCTCCGATACTCGAACAGGACATTATTTGGTGTCATGGAAGGATCACCTATTTTTTATATCTGGAATACAAACAATGCTTCAGACCAAAACCGGTACACTCAAGCGTTGCAAACGTTGTTGAGCAGACTTCGGAGCCAGGCAGCATCAGGAAACTCAGTGCGAAAATTTGCATCAGGAACTGAAAATGCAGGTTTTAGTAATGTATATGCACTTACCGAATGTACACCTGACTTGTCTAGCCAGGAATGCGACGATTGTTTACGGCAGGCTATTGAGGATATTCCTGGATGTTGTTCTGGAAGTTTAGGAGCAAGCATAATTAAACCCAGCTGCGATGTCAGGTTTGATAATAACCTGTTTTACCAACTTCAATCAGACCCTCCGCCTCCGTCACCGGCTAATCCACTTCCTCCTCCACCAGCAGAAGGTATGTAAGCTTAGTTACTTAAGGTGTTATAAGATCCAGGTTTTATTAACTTTTTTGTTTTGTGAAATGAAACCACTAGTATCTACTCTTACTAATCTGGCGCGAGAACGCAAAACCTGTAACAGGATTGAGTTGACTTTTGCAGGAAAGGATAGCAATACAGCACGAACAATCATCATTATTGTAGTTCCAATTGTCAGTGTGGTGGTATTAGTCATTATATGCCTCTGCATCTTTTTCCGAAAACGAAGGAAGCCAGAGGAAAAAGCTGAAAGTGAGTAAAAATAGATTGGTCTGATGGTTTCTTGCTTTCTTTAATACATGTATTAGGCTAATTAACTCATCTTTTTTCATCAGGACATGAAGCTGTAGATGACATTGAAAGTGCAGAATCTCTGCAGTTGGATTTTGAAACTATAAAAGCTGCAACAAATAACTTCTCTGATGAAAATAAGCTTGGACAAGGTGGATTTGGTGCTGTTTACAAGGTAACATTGGAATGCTTTAAATAGAAGCCAGAATAATACTAATTGAATTGATTTTAATTTTCGAACTCCGAAAATGGATACTGTTTTGCAGGGTACACTGTATAATGGACAAAAAATAGCAGTCAAAAGACTTTCTAAAGATTCAGGACAAGGGGATTTAGAATTTAAAAATGAAGTCATTTTAGTGGCAAAGCTTCAGCACAGAAATTTAGTCAGGCTTCTTGGTTTCTGCTTGGAAGGAAATGAAAGGCTTCTTATTTATGAATTTGTGCCAAATACCAGCCTTGATCATTTCTTATTTGGTAAGAAATCAATAGAAATATACAGTTAATATGACTTAAGCATCTAAATGTTACAAACTCAATCTCTCTCTCTCTCTCTATATATATATATATATGATAAAAAATTTTGTAGATCCAACGAAGCGAAGAGATTTAGATTGGGAAATGCGGTACAAGATCATTTGTGGCATAGCTCGAGGACTTGTTTACCTTCATGAGGACTCGAGGCTTCGAATTATTCATCGTGATCTGAAAGCTAGTAATATTCTATTAGATGCTGAGATGAACCCAAAAATTTCAGATTTCGGTATGGCAAGATTGTTTGTGATGGATGAAACTCAAGGCAATACTAGTAGAATTGTTGGAACCTAGTAAGTATTTAAATCCAAAGCATATAATCTGATTAATCAATTAACATAATCCCAAATTAAACTGAGTTTATAAATGTTCCTGTTGTATATATAGTGGTTATATGGCTCCAGAGTATGCAATGCATGGACAATTCTCAGTTAAATCAGACGTATTTAGCTTCGGTGTTCTAGTACTAGAGATTTTGAGCGGTCAAAGAAACAGTTCTTTTCGCAATGGGGAGAACATTGAAGACCTTTTAAGCAATGTATGTAAATTAATTTTTTTCCGAAAACATTATTACGAGAATATGACATGAACCGTAAAACAGATATAGAGAAATACCCTGATGATGCGGACATTGTATAACTTTTTTCAGGCATGGAGAAATTGGAGGGAAGGCACAGCAATGAACCTTATAGACCCAAGTTTGAGAAATGGTCCGAATACTGAAATTATGAGATGTGTACATATTGGATTGCTGTGCGTTCAGGAAAATGTGGTTGATAGGCCAAATATGACCTCAATTGTTGTAATGCTAAATAGCTATTCTCTTACTCTACCTATACCTTCTGAGCCAGCATTTTTCATGCACAGCAGAACTCTATCGAACATGTCTTCTTCGACAGGCCAGTATGCAAGGTCAAGGACGATAGAATCCTCGGATTCGAAAACTGAAACTCTTCCATTTTCCAGAAATGATTCTTCAGTTTCCTCGATAACAGCTTTAGTATGAAATTTATTTCTTCAAGAGTACTTGTTTGTGGATTGTTTTAATAGAAATTCCGGATGTTGTATTTGTTTTCCTATTTCATTCATTGGTTATTTGAAATATTTTTGTAGATATTTGGAATGTTATATTAAATAACTTCTAAAATATCATATAATAGCTTCATTTTTCAACATACTACAATCATTTTCTAGTAAACATCACGCAAGCAAAACGGCAATAGAATTGCGCGTTTAAGCAATCACCACTAATGTTTGAAAAGGTCTCGTTAGCTGTTGAATCTGTAAACAATTTCCAGAAAGATATTAGAATAATACTGACTGACCAAGTATTAAATGTTAAAAAAACGTTCAGATGTAAGATTTTTAGTGGTTCAATTGATATTTTATGATGCTACTTTGAATATTGCAAAATTTATTAGAATACATTATTTTTTTTAAGAAAATTACACATTTATTATTACAACAATGTGCAAATGACAGATTTGGATACAGCAGTAATGGCTTTTTCAAGATTTATGTTTTTCTTTTATTACATGTTTGTTCTTCTAGCTAATTTCATATTTGCTCAGCCGATTTTATGGCCACACATCTGCTCTAATACGGGAAACTACACAGCTAATGACACTTACATGAGATATTTGAACACCCTTCTTTCTTCCCTCGCCGACGACACCAAAAACCACATTGGCTTTTACAATCTCACCATTGGTGACGCTCCCACCCAAGTCTATGCTACCGCACTTTGTAGAGGGGATATTCGGCTACCGGACTGTCGATATTGCATCAGGAATTCTGCAGGCAGGATCTTACTGGAATGTCAATATCAGAAAGAAGCAGTTCTGTATCAGGATTACTATATGCTCAGGTACTCAGACAGAAATATATTTGGAGACATTGATCAAACTATTACTTCATTGAAAATTTGGAATCCGGAGAATGTTTCGAGCTCGCAATTGAGTCAGTTTAATCAGATAATGCAAGATTTACTGACTGACTTAAAAAATATAGCCAAATCAGGGAATTCGACTAGGAAATTCGCGACCGGTAATAAGAGGTCAGGATTTTATACAAATATATGGACTTGTGGAATGTACTCCGGATTTGTCAGGACAGACCTGTGACCGTTGCCTGAATTGGGCTATTTCAGATATTCCAGCATCACAAATTAATGGGAAGATCGGAGGGAGAGTATTAAAACCCAATTGCAACGTCAGGTTTGAAATAGATCCGTTTTTTGAAAGTACTACAGCTGTTGCACCTCCACCGCCCCCGCCAGAAGGACAATCACCGGTTCCGCCCACAACATCATCAGAGGGTAAACTTATGAACTTTTGTTATAATGATTTTTTTTTCCTATTAATCTGTTAATTCTTCTTAAATAGGCATAATTTAATGAAATCTTGACTGGATTTTGCAGGGAAGAAAAGAAACAAAGCAAAGAATATTGTTATCATAGTTGTTCCAGTAACTGTTGGAACTGTACTAGTCATTTTCATATGCATATTCTTAAGAAAACAGAAGCCGAAATCAGAACTTGAAGACAGTAAGTAAAAATTTACTGGCGTTGACTTTATTTTCCAAAGTAGACTGACTTTGACTTTGAACCTCTTATGCAGCTACAGATGAAATCAAAATCATGGATTCATTGCAGTTCGATTTTGAAACTATTAGAGTTGCAACAAATGACTTTTCCGACGAAAACAAGCTAGGCCAAGGTGGGTTTGGTACTGTTTATAAGGGTACGCTTTTGGACGGACAAGAAATAGCAGTTAAAAGGCTATCTAAATATTCAGGACAAGGAGATTTGGAATTTAAGAATGAAGTTTTATTGGTGGCCAAGCTTCAGCACAGGAAGTTAGTTAGGCTTTTAGGATTTTGCTTGGAAGGAAATGAAAAGCTTCTTATATATGAATTTTTGCTTAATACCAGCTTTGACCACTTCAAGACTTAAGTAGATGTCTAGTAAGTGTATACGAGTATGTATATAAATAAATTCGAGATCAATCCTTCTCTTCGACTGAAGAAATTAATTATAACAGAGATTTATTGATAAACTTTGCATGCAGGCATGGAAAAATTGGAGGGAAGGGACATACATAAATGTAATAGACCCTATATTGAGAACAGGAAGTTCTACAAGTGAAATAATGAGATGTATCCATATTAGATTGTTGTGCGTTCAAGAGAATGTAGCAGAAAGGCCTAACATGGCGTCGGTAGTTCTAATGCTGAATAGCTATTCTCTTTCTCTTCCTGTACCATCCGAACCAGGATTCTTTATGCCCGGCAGCATTGAATCAGATATGTCATCTTCACTAAGACATAATTCAAGGGTAAGAGAGACAGAGACAGACAGAGACAAAAGCCATCACGACGTGTCCCACTATCTATAAACGAGGCTTCAATCACTGAATTGGATCCTCGTTAAGGGTTGAGAATGCTTGAATTGATACATTTTTTTTATCTATTGTCTTTAAAATTTGGAAGATCATTTATGTATGAATGATGGTTTGATTAATTTACTTAATAATTGGTGTTGTTGCTTATTATCTTGCCATATAATTTGATATTTTTGATGGTTTTGTTGTCTATGTGAATTATTAGATGAAAGATATTGATTTGACATATTTATTGGATATTTTTGGTAAGATGAACTAAATCAATGATGAAGGGATTGTTGCATTATTCTTGGAAGACATTTTCAAAGATCTTTGTTGATTTGAAGAGCAAGATATCAAGGGATTTTATT
>CANUEY010210781.1:0-13632 GCA_948099555.1 Croton setiger
AAATGCATATCACGGAATATAAATACTAGTGTTGTGATTATCTAGACCAGCGTATGCAATTTCACCAGGTGAAAACTACGGGTTTTTACCGTAACGCCTACGGGCTATTTGATATAGAAAGACCTACGGGTCCTATATCCACAGATGATCTTCGGATCTACAGGGAGGTTTGACCGATGGTTAATTCCGGTCTTCCTCATATTGATACAAGGAGAGGTTTGGCCGATGGTTAATTCCGGTCTTCCTCCTATTGATTTGGTTGAGTTGTGTGACCTACGATATTCCGGTGTCTCGCTCAACTGCTGGATCCAGCTACAGGTTTGATAAGGGTGAAATTCCCGGGGCAAATCGCTGAGTCGATAATCACAACCAAACAATAAAAAGAATTACATGACATATAACACATTTTGCATAATTAGATGTTTATATATCGAAAGTGATTATATGGAAAAGTTGGTATATGAAAATGTGGATTATATAACCGTTGTGGTTATATAATAGTGATGATTATAATCACAGCTATAGATATATGGCAGATGTGCTGTCATGGTTAAACAGGTTTGATATTTATAATTCAATGTTGTGGCTTTAAATGATATTATTGCTTTTATGTGCTTATTGTTTTAAATGTGGTTTACATTTACTGAGTATGCGACTCATCAAAATCGCAATATGTGTTTCAGGTTTGCAGTCCGATTGAAGTACTGAGGCTTCACTCACTTTTGCACAGGTTGGTCCAGTAGGAATTCTAGGCCTCTCTCCTCCCACCGTCCTTAGTGATTAAATTGCATTTAGCATGTTTTTATCTCGTTATGTAAATATAACATTATGTAGTCCTTGCTTTGTTTTGTAAACACTATATTTTGTAGTTATTGGCATGTAATTAAGAAATGATATGCTTATAACTTTCGAATTAATTAATGGGATGTTCGTATGTTGATGTATGCAAACTATCCTATATGCCTAAATGCTTATAGATTGTGAATGGCCAAATGGATCCTTAAAGGATCAAAAGAAATGATGTATGTATAATAACATGTTATATATGTGATTTGGTGTATTTATGTATATGTATATGTATATGTATATGTGTATGTATGAGAAATAAAATTAGTAGTAACGTCACCTGATGTATGATAAAAAAAAATGGCATGTTTTATGACATAGGAATATAGAATGAGGTGTTACACCGGTCGCCTACAAAAGGGGACGAAACATCCGTGTTGGGGGGGGGGGGGAACGTTTCTGAGCAAAGCAAAAGTGGAGCTTCGTTCTAGCAGAGAGAATCAGTAAGCTTCTTGAGTTGTTTCTGTAATTAAAGAAATTAGGGTTCTTCTTCGGAGAAAATTGGAGAGAAAAGTTTTCTGTAAGTTTTGAATTTTTCTAGGGTTTTTGTTTAAGTTTCGAAAATTGGGGAAACTTGGGATTCAAAGGGGAATTCGGATTGTAATTGATTCTAATTTCGAAAATAATTGGAAATTTGGAATCAATTTTGAGTAAGAATTAGGGTAAATCTCCTTCTGTACTCCGGTTGTTTTCTGGGAACCATTCTATAAAAAGAAATACAGAGATCATTCGAGGTACCTTTTCTGTTTAATCTTATTCCTTTAATATTTCTTTTTAGTTTCCGGATGCAATAGATATGTTTATTAGGGAACCTGATTAGCCAATGTCTGAATGTTAGTTCCTCTTGAATCTGGGTACCTTTGATTTTCTGTTTGCAATTCCATGTGTTGATTATTGATAATGCTTGAAACTATTTGATAACTAGGTTTCTCTTAATGTGTTAGCATCCATTTTAGTAGATTTTTCATAATTAGATTTCTGTTTCAGCTTGAGTAAAGTAGAATGTTTATCTTCCCGGATCTGATTAGGATATTGTCAAGAAGATTGTTTCTATAAACTATCTGTTGAAAACAGAATCTGGAATTGGTTATAGTCAGTGATGTGATTAGCTTTCTCTTTCCTTTTGTTAAGTTTGTATAGTTTGGATCTCTGATTGTCGCCTGTTCATAGTTTGCATATATGCAGTTGCTCCCCATCTTTAAGATTTGTTTGCTTGTCTGCCTCTTAGTGTGGTCAGGCCCTGTATCAAATGTTTAGGAGTGAAAACTTCAAACTCCAGCTTCTTTGGCCATATGAACTAGAACCCTTCCATGTCTCTGTGCAGTCCCTATTGTTGCTGTTTTGTCCAGATTGATTAAATGGAATGATGAACATTATCGCCCAGTTTGTGTTTTGAAATTGCTCCCATTCTCATCCTATACCTAGCTTTTGGAATGTTTTTAGGTTAAGAAAACATAATGTCTTCTGTTTTAATTTCTATCTTGGTTGTTGTGTTTACTCTGCCTTGATGTTTGAATGATGTTCAATGCTCCAGGCTTATTGTTAATGTCTGTTGTATAATTGTTACAAATCAACCCTTTGCTGTATTTTGTTCCTTCTCTGCCCATTATGCTGGCATTTGCACATTTTCACTTCAAAGGAATTTTGCACTCAAGTTTGGTATTGTTGCTGTTCTGCTGTCCTTAGCATAGAATGTGTGTCTCTTTGCTGCTGCTGCCTAGGATCCAGAACTGCTTCCTCATTGATTTTAAATGTTAAAATTATGCCATGTCCAGCTTTTTGTGTTGAAAGTCTTCTTTAGTTATAATCTGTTTGAAGGACTGTTTTATAATTCTTCTGAGATTATGGGCTGTTTATTAAATGCTTATTTGTTTAGAGTTAGTTCTCATGGCAATGTTATACAGAATCAATTCTGGAAGTGTATGAAACATAAGGGGCAGTTTGGTAATTTTTGAAAAATGAAAGGACCAAGTTGCAATTTTTCATGTTTAACTTCAGATTGTGAATGTTGTATGCTTTATGGGTTATTTGGGCTATTTCAGGTAGAAATGCATGTTTAGGGGCTGCTTTGGCATCTTTCTAAAATTAGGGACCAAAATGTAATTTTCCGAAATATAGGGACTATTTTGTAATTATGCATGATGTGTGCATTTTTATTAATTTTAGTTCATGTATGGACTGTTTTGATTGTTTTTCAATGTTTAGGGTCTGTTCGGAAATTTTCATAAATTTAGGGGTCTTTTCGTAATTTTCCAAAATTTTAAGGACCTTTTGGTAATTTTTATATAAATGTTTTGTATGTTTATTTATATGCATTCGGGGTATTTTTGGGTTTAATTTGGGATAATTTAGGTAGAATGTAAATTTAATTAGGATTTTAATTGTAATTATTTTCTCCAAATCGGAGAAAGAATAATTAGTTTAGGGTTTGCTTGTTTAATTTCCGCACTTTAGTTTCCGCTTTTATCGCTTTCATTGTTTGAATGTTATTTTTCCAAATGACCGATTATCGCCAATTAGGAACATCGTTAGTTTAATCATAAAATAAATTTTTATTTAAAAACTTAAAAATTGGAAAGAAAAACAAATCAGAGGTCGGTTTTTACCAGACGTTAGTCGAAATGTAATTTCGGCTAACGTACCCAACCCCCTTACCCGAATCTCTGAAAAATTGACCAGTGCCTTTTAAAATAAAAACGAAGTCACTTTTAAAATAAAAATTTTTGGTTTTTCCCGAACTTCGGGTGGCGACTCTTTAAAAAATGTTTTTTAAGACCGAATAGTTTTGGCAAATCCCAAAACTAGAAATGTTTTGTCAACAGGTATAAATTGAGGTTGTTACATTTTTGGTATCAGAGCTGGTCTACGACCCCACAGGACGTAGTTTTATATGTAGTCTTGAATGTATTTGCATACAGAGTATGAGTATATTTACATAAATAGAGACATGCTATATGATCATGAGTTACATGCATTATCGAGGAGATAAAATTCGGGGGACCAAGAGTACTCCAATGGAGTAATCATGTTTATTGCAATCACTTGTACACCGAAACAAGTGGTTATAGAGTTCAGTTATTTGAATGAAATTGAGAAGTTTTAACAGCGGTGAACTTTTTGGGTAGTTTATCGGCTGCTATAAAATTGTTTTGTCATAAAGATGTTAAGATTTGATTGAACATGATTGAATTTAGATATTTGAGAAAGAGTTTATTTGAAAAGATTAATGAAACGATTGTGTGAAACCAGTGAAAATTGTTATAAATCGTAAGTGAATTGGTTTTTCCATATTAAATAATTGTTGGTTTTGTTGAGTGCTTGATATGAATTTGCTATGTAATGTTAAAACAGGAAATAAATAAGGAAATAAATGTAATAAGACATGATTTTTGAAAATAAAGGTAGTAAACTCATGGAATAATTGATAAAAGAATAGTGTTTGTTGATTTTAATTTGAATGTTATGATAAGTCTATCCTTGTTGAACGTTTGATTTATAGCTTATCATGTTATTATTATTGTTAATGCCTGATGAAACTACCTTGTCCTATTTTAAGTTTTCATTTCTGCTAGAAAAATTCGTCTTTCTTATGCCATTTGTGGAATTTTCAATCTTTTATTATGAATTTGCTATGAATATCATTTGGATGAGAAACTATTGTTGTTTATAATTCTCCATGTTCCTAGGATTTTCCAAATTTGAAAATCGCTTTTCATTATGATCTGCCTCTGTTGAATCATATTTAATCCATTTGTTAATTGAGTAAACAAAAATTGGATAAATAAGATTCATAACCATAATATTTATTGTTTTACCCCTGTTGTGTGATCATAGTAAATTAATTTGAATTATGAAGATTTCATGATTAATTCCTGGTTCAATATGTGAATATTAATTTCTGTTGTCTGAAAAACAAATGCAGCTGTTACATTTGATTTATTTTTATATATAATAGATTTAAGTCTTGATTTTACTATTTCATGTTGGTTTGCATCTCTGTTTGGGAGTATATCCTAATTTGGTTACGGGATGCAAGTAGATTTGCTAATGTTATTAAATAACAATATGATTTAAGGTTCTACAGTTTATGATTCAATCTAATGTTCATAATTTGGGCTTAAGATGATGTTGGAAACTTCAGTGTCATTGATTGTTGGCTGCTGTTTATTGAACCCAGAGAATGTTGAGATGATTTAATTGTCAATTCTGTTGCTTTCTATTGTTGATACTGTTTATAGTTTGATTCTGAATTCTTAAATCGTTTTCTGAATTATATGATTTCCATTGACCTGTTTCTGTTTTGGATCTATTATTAGTCATCATTTTTTCACGCACAACTAAATGTATAAGCATTTGCAGTTTGGTTATTGTTAAATACAGATCGGTGCTCTTAACCAAGCATGTTTTTTATCTCATGTTATTTGTCTAATTAATGTACTGAAAATTTGCCTCCTTTTTTATGACTTTCAAATTAACATAATCTGTTACTGAAGCATGACAATCAGATTTGTATTATATGTGGATAAATATTTGTTACTATGTCAAATTATAAACAGTAAGGCATAATTATGGTTGATGTTCACTAAGACCAGAAATGTTTGAAAATGCCGAATGTTTCTGAGACTGTTATGCAATTTAGAAGATTATTTATTAATGGAGTTTTTTTAAAAAAAAAGATTAAATGTATACAAACTATATTATATCTAGATAATATAAATATAAGAAAACTATATATGTAATTATATCATGGTCTTTTCTGAATTTTAAATGTTATATTTTATCTTATAATTTTAAATAAAATTTTATCTTTTTTTTCTTTGCACTTTCCACAACAAATAATCAGTTTGAATTTGTCAATAAAATTCAAAAACCAAACCTAAAAATCAAAAAATATCAAAACAAAATTATGTTTATAACATTTTTCTTTTTTAAAAAAGAAAAACATACAACATTTTCGTGTATATATTTAATATATATATATTAAACCCACGAACTACATTCTACATACACATCAGTTGTGTATTTTTAGTATGTAAAAACAGAAAGACAACCACTTGCACCTATAAAATTTAGACTCCAAATACACTTAATAATATTTGAATCAGAATACAAAAATAAAATTTACGAAATGCAGTCGAAAAATCTTACAATAACGAAGTTCTAACGCTAATAAAAATAAGTAAATACTGCGCGCAAACTTACGAATAATTATTTTTAATATACAAAAATAAGGTTTAATTTATGCGGTGGACTATTAATATATATATTCCATACATGCTTGCAAACAATCCCCTTTAAGAAATGATTGCTCCATTACCATTGGTGATAGCAAATTTCTGGAAAACGTTTTTGAGAAGTTCATTGCTTAAAGTGTGGTATGTGTATGGTGGCCCATGTAAGAAACAAATTCATTGCATATTATTGTAAATATGATAGTTAAGAAGCATGGAATAGGTCATAGTTTTATTAGTTAATTTGCACTCAAATCATCTGATTTAAGATGAATAATTTATTCCACATTTGTTTAAGCCATTTTAAGGGATAATTATATTTTATTTTTATATTTTTAGTTAATCTATATTAGTTTCCATATTTTATGAAATATATTTTTTCATCTCCTATTTTTAAAAAAAAAAATTGTACTATTTTAATGGAGATAAGACTTATTAATTTCCGTTACTATTACAAGTAAAAATAATAAAATAATATAATTTTTTTTAAAGTACCATGAAAAAAAAATTATTTAAAAAAATTATAAAGATAAAATTATAATTTTTTTTATTAAATTTTTATTTTTAATAGTTTAGAATTTTAATTTCATAGTTATTTAGGCTTTCTATATTAGAGTTAGCCTGTTATAATTACTAGATAAAGTTTGTTGAATTTTTTAGGTGTTATTTTCACCATGTTCTTGAACTTTAAACTTTGTAACATTGTGGTCCTAAAACTTCAATTTATAATTATATCGTTCTTGAACATTCAATTTTTTTTTTCACCTGTTATCCTTTTGGCCGGAATAAACAATTTGACCGGTTAAGGGTGATGTGGCATCCAATTAGTAATTAAATACTAATTAATTTTTGGAACAATTTTTTTTAGATTCACTAGATTTTAATAAATTTACTTTCAGATTATTCTATATTTAAATATATATATTTATTATTCTAATTAAATAAAAATAAAAAAATTTATTATTTATCTATATATGAATTATTTATGTTTTCACATATTATGTGAATAAACTAAATGTAAATAAAATATTTTTAAAATAATGGTATTTTTTGCTTTTTTTTTTCTTCCAACCCTCTTAATTTTCTTTTTTCTTATTTTTGTCATTGTATTTAGAGACCCAATTAAAAAAATCAGGAGTTTCAAGAAATCAGTTTATATTTTAAAATCACTTCACCAAAAGTTGAAACAAAAAATTAAAAACAATTTAAAACAAGCATGTTTCTACTTAAAAAGGTTGGATGAAAAAGAAAGCAAAGTAAGAAAATAGGTACATTTTTTTTCTATTTGTTGCTTTAAACATTTAATTGATTATCCAAAATCAAACAAAAGATGCTCAAGCTTCATCTCGACCTCTGAGTATGATTACTAAAACCTTATTGATCTTTGAAGAATTTATCTCTTAAAATGTTAGATTTTTACCTTTGACTAACCACGCAAGGATAAACAATAAACAGAAGATTCCATAAATAATGGTGGAAAAATTTGGAGGACATATGAATCTATTTTTCATATTTATCCACGGTTGATAAAATTACATTTTTATTACTGTATTTTTCTATATTATACAATCTTTTTCCTTATAATTTGTGAAATGGACGATTTTATCCTCTATTTTAATTATGTTCAAAAAATTTGATTTTGTGGTCATTCTGTCTAATTTCCTCCATTTCACTATTAAATATGGTTAAAAAGAGTAATATACCATTTTTAAAGAGATTTAATTTTAACATTTCATATGTAGCTATATAAGATCTAATGGTTAATGTGTATGATAGCATCCAAATTATTATTATTATTAAATTTAAAAATAAATAAATAAATAAATAAGGTTAATTTATTCTTTAATCTCTTAGGTTTACATTTTTTCTTTCATTCACCACCCATGCTGTCGCCAACCACCATCACCATCTACATCGTTGCTGGCCACCACCGTTGTTACCACCACCATCCTTGATGAACCATAAAACAACCACAAATACAAATTGCTTAATAATTTTTTTTTGACAAAGAACTTGCTGGAGAGCGAATATTCTAGTTCTGGAATACCCAAAAGTTGTCGGATGTCAATGAACTCAACATTATCAGAATCGCATTCCTGTAAGCAATTCAAAAACATAAACCAATTTAATTGATGAAATTGGGATTCATCAGAAAATACTCAAACATATCGAAACCCTTACCGAAAAAACCAAATCGAAGAAAATCTAACCAAAAACATAAATTCTCAACACCAGAACGAAGAGAAGGAAGATAGGAGTTCGAATTCACCCATATCGGAGCTTAAAGCTAGTTAGAAGCTGTCGAAAAATGTGGAGGTAAAGACTGCAATCTATTTTCAATCAAGACTCGAACCGACGGGTTTTGCTTCTCTGACCACATATCAGCAGTAATGAGGACAGAAATGGAAAGCCTCTGATAAGGGAAGTTGACCGGTGGCCCTAAAGTGCTCGTCGGAGTGGTGAATGGCTAGTAATAAGGCTTCAAATTTTTTATGATTTTCTCTTTCTCTCTCTCTCTCTCTTTCTTTCTTTTGCTATAGTCGAAAGGAAAAGAAGAATGAGGAGAAGAAGAAGGTGGCGATGATGGTGGTTGTGGTGGCTTGAGGAGCGACGACGACGGTCCTCTTTGCTGCTGCTGCCGCTGATTGAGAGAGAGAACGCATAAGAGGAGTATGGAAGTGGAGAGAGAGAGAGAGAAAAGGGAAAGTGGTGGTGTTGGAAGGGAATGAAAAAAAATGATGGTGATGGTGATGGTGATGGGTGTGGGTTGAAGAAGATAATAATAATGGTAATTTTATCATATTTCAAAGTTCTAAACAAAAAATTGACTTTTTAGTTGACTAATGGAAAATTGAGCAAAACTGGACGGGAGGACCTAATGGTATGATGACTCAAAACATGAAGGACCTACTAATTAGTTTTCCAAAATGGAAGGACCTAAGCGTAGATTATAAGAAACCTAAAGTACATGAAATTAATTATCCCTAATAATCTGGTAAATTACTAATTTGACCTAACTTATATTTTTTATAATTTCAAATATATCCTTCCTTTTCTTATAGCATTTCAGTGACCTTTTGTAGCAAAGCTCCTGTGACCTCTGAAATCTTCAGTGAGCATCAGTAGTGCATCATTTGCTTCAGTTTTTTTTTTTTTTTCGGAAAATAATAGTTCAAATCAGAATTACATTATAAATAAGCAACTTTCTTAGATCATATTTACAATTCAACATAGTCAATTAACTTGAAATCATATATATCAAATTTCAAATAATTGGTCATTGTGTAAGAGCTAATCTAAAATAGAATATATTTTCTACCTTATTATAACAGTAACGAAAATAGAAAATATAAACAATGGATGCAGTAAAAGAGGTGATTTTATTACTGTAGATTGTCAAATAACAGCAAAAACACTAAGAATTTATAGCAAAATATTAACAACTAATAGCAGAACTAACTGCAAAAAAATCTGCACCATTATTGAAAAATAGACTCCACAAAATAAACAACCACTAATAACAAACTTGACCAAGATTTCTACGAGATTATCTCCAACATTCTCCTCCTTAATCTTGTTGTCATGCTCTCACATCGGCAATACCAATTAATGTATGAAACTCCTCAAATCTGTCACGAGGCAGTGGCTTCGTAAAAAGGTTTGCAAGTTGCTCTTTAGTGCAAACATATTTAACTTCAATATTACCCTTCTGAACACAGTCATGAATAAAGTGGATTTTTATGTCAATATGTATGCTTCTTTAATGATAAATTGGATTCTTTGCAAGAGCTATTATAGACTTGTTGTCTATTTTGAACACTGCTTTTTCAGACATCTTCCCTCTTAATTCTTCAAGCAGCCTTCTGATCCAAAACCCTTGACAAACACCTGTTGCTGCTACATATTTAGCTTCACACGACAAAAGTGCCACCATTTTCTATTTCTGCGAGCTCCAAGTAACTGGGTTTTCTCCTAGAAAATAAATCACTCATGTGGTGCTCTTGCGGTCATCTATATCACCCGCCAAATCACTGTCTATATAACCATACAATTTATAATTTCCATTTTGGCTTGTAGACCTACAACCATAACTCAAATTTCCTTTTAAATAACATAAAATTTGCTTTACTGTTGCAATATGTACTTCAGTTGGTGACTCCATAAAACAACTTGCTACTCCAACAGAGTAGGCCAAATCTGGTCCGATATTAATCAAATACCTCAGGCTGCCAATAACACTTCTGTACAAGGTTGCATCAACTAAATTACTCTCATATGTTCTACTTAACTTTAGCCTTGAATTCATTGGAACTTTACATGGATTGCAGCTCGACATGCCCATCTTTTCAAGAATTTTTGCAGCATATCTCTCTTGACTAAGAGTTATGCTATTTGAGTGTTGCCTCACTTTGATACCCAAATAGTAACTCAGTTTACCAAGATCACTCATGTCAAACACCTTCTTCATCTACTCCTTAAATCTCCTTATTTCTTTTAGTTTTTGAACCTATGATAATTAAATCGTCGACATAAATGCCAACAATCTGAACATCTTTTCCCTTTTGCTTCTTGTTCATAGCATGCTTAAGAGTGCATCTTGAGTAACCGAGATCTTGCAAACATTGATCAAGTTTCGAGTTACAAGCTCTCGACGCTTGTTTCAAACTGTAAAGAGTTTTCTTCAATTTCAGCACTTTATTTTCTTTTCCCTACTCCACGTAACCAGTTGGTTGGGTTACATAAACATCTTCCTTTAAGTCTCCGGTCAAGAAAACTGATTTTACATCCATTTGATCAACATTCCATCCTTCTTGAGCAGCTATAGCCAACAACAGCCTTACCGTTTCCGTGTGAGCAATTGGTGTGAAGACTTATTCGTAATCTACTCCTTTTTCTTGAACATACCCCTTCACCACTAGTCTCACTTTGTGCTTGACTATCTCACCAGCTGGGTTCTTCTTTACTTTAAACACCCATTTCAGTCCAATGAGTTTAATTCCTTTCAGCAAATCCTTTTGTTTTTCTTTATTACTTCAATCTCCTCTAACATGGCCTGTCTCCATTTGTCATCACTAGTAGCTTCCTCATATATAGAAAGCTCTTCTGCTGATAATAAAAATAGTTCAGGTTGCAACTGTAGAGTCTTATCATATTTCGTGTAAAGATCTTTGCCCTCTAGGACCTTCTTGGTTACTTTTAAACGTGGATTGGCTTTGGCTTTCACTTTCATCATATGGTTGGCTTTGAGGAACAGCAACAGGTTCAAATTCTTCAAGTTCCTCCACTTGTTGTTCTGTGATTTCTTCAAAACTAGACACAATAAGCAGTCCTCTAGTTGCGTAGGCTGAACTTGCATTAGTATTCACTCAATTCCATTTCTCCTCCTCCTGAAAATAAACATCACCGCTCACCACAATCTTTTTGTTCTCTGGATTGTACAAACGATATGCCTTTGAACTGCTTTCTTAGCCGAGCAGAACCATTTTTGAACTCCTGTCATCAAGTTTTTTTAGATGTGTACCTAAAACTTTTACATGGGCAACACACCCAAAAACTCGCATATGATGAACCTTTGGCTTTCGGTTATGCCATGCTTGATAAGGAGTCTTATTCTCCACGCCTTTTGTAGGGGACCTGTTCAAAATATAAACTGCTGCTTCTGCCCAAAAAGTTGTAGGACCTTTTTTTTTCTAGTAGACAATGTATCATCTCTACCACTATTCTATTTCTCCTCTCTACTATACCGTTTTGTTGAGGGGAATTGAGAGTAGTGAGTTGTCTTCGAATTCCATGAGTTTCACAAAAAACAATTGAACTCATTGGATGGGAATTTGCCTTTCTTATCCGTTCTTAGAATCTTTAACTTTAAACTAGATTCTAATTCAGCTATATTCAGAACTTTTTTAAATGCAGACAAAGCTTCATCTTTAGATTTTAAAACTTCAAACCACATAAATCGACTAAAGTCATCAACAAGCAACAGAAAATACCTATTTTCACCAGTTATTGTGGAAGTGATAGGTCCACAAATATCATTGTGCATCAGCTCCAACGGTTGTGTAGCTTGAAATTTGGTTATCTTTGGGAAACTGGTCCTTATGTGTTTGTTGATTTTGCATCTTTCACAGAACTGAGTTGTCTGTTCTATTTCAGGCAAGTCTTCTACCATCTCATCTTGCTTTAGTTTTCTCAAAGCTTGGTAGTTTAGATGACCAAAAATTGAGTGCCAGAGCTTTATTCTATCTGTAACGCTGGTTAAGAGACATTTTGGTTCGGTTTGCTTCATCTAGAATGTGTAGAGACGATTTCCTGATCTAGGTACCTTTGTGATGAGTCTGCCGTTGGTGTAAACCCTAAGGAAACCTCCATCAACAACAATCTTTGCTCCATTTTCATCCAGCTAACCCGAGGTGATTATATTCAATTTTAATTTTGGAATATAATACACATTCGACATGTAGAATTTACCTTCATTCTTACCTTTGAAGATCACGGTTCCTCTCCCTTTGATTTCTACCAAAGAACCGTATCCGAACTTCATTGTACCTTTATACTTTTGTCAAGGTCAGTCAATGCCGATCGAACTCCAGTCATGTGACTGCTTGCTCCTGTATCATAGTACCAAGTTGCTTCTGTTGGCACTTTGTTTTGAATGGAGTTCAGGAATAACTTTCTCCTTATTGAGCATCATTCTTCCTTTTGTGTGGATTAATTCTTGTATTTCAAGCATTAGTAGAGTTGATTCATCCTTTGCTGTCTCCACAAAATGTGCTTTCTCCTTCCCATTGTCCTCTTTCTACTTCTTAGACTCACAATCTAAGGCAAAATGTGACACCCTCGACCAAAAGCATACGTCTTTTTGACGTCATTACACGCATTTTATGCATTTTTATTTAAATGCATCAGAGTATGACATGATATATGGCATTTACATGAAACATATGAAATGGGAAATGATTATAAATGAGTTAAAAATGTTAAACAAAAGTGGTTTTAAGTTCTTTTATCGTCGAAAGACATAAACGGAGCCAATTAGGGTTTTTGGCTCGCGCGATCGAAAAATATCGAAAACGCGCAATATTTTAAAGTAAATGATTTTATTATGATTTTATATGTTTTCATACATGATTTAAAGAGTTTTGGAACCAATATTATACGACGACGTCGTACGGTTACGGTTCCGAAAAAATCGTCGAGGTTTCGGTTCGGTTTAGGGCACCGACCGAACCGCGGCAAATTTTCGGATTCCGATTTTTATGAAATTTCATACACGTGTTATGCTATTTATTTTGACACCGAAAACAATTTTTAAGCTGGTGCTGGATCGATTTGGAGGCAGAAATTAAATAGAAATGGAAAGAGGAAAGATGAATTTGGTTAACTTTATCATTAAGTTTACTTAAGGGTAAAAAGGGGTTTAGTTTATAATTGAAGTAGCTGCTGGCTTGTTTATGATTGCTGGCACTTCTGGGACTAAGGAAAGAGGTGGAAAGAGTATTGGTGTGGCTGGAAGAGTGAAAAGAAAGAGAAGAAAACGAGAAAGAGAAAGAAAAGT
>CANUEY010210787.1:0-34790 GCA_948099555.1 Croton setiger
CAGGAGGTTCCTTTCATAATTCAAATTAAAATAGAAAAAAGAAAAGAGTACGGGAAATACCTCAAAACTGTTAAGCTTTATTGCGAATTCCAGTAATCTTTACAATCTGTGTTCTTCGTTACAGCGGTTCCAATTCAGAAATCGAAAACCCCTAATTCTATTTTTTTTTTCCCAATTTCCCCCAAAAACCCTAACTTAATTTTTCCCAATTTACAGAAACAGAAACCCTAAAAACTAAATTTCTTACACTTTTGTTTTCTCTTTGAAATTTCGAAGCTGTAATCTCTTTATCAGAAAGTTCTCTCCCCGTTGGAACCGAACCTTTTTCCCAGCAAGCCGCTCCGCTTTTATCCTCCAGAAAACAAAGCAGTTCTTCCACGATTCCACTCTTCCTTCTTCTTCGTTTCCACGTTTCAGTTTCTGTCTCCTCCATCTTCGCGCTCTTTTTCTTTCCACAGTTCCTCTCATTCTCTCACCTTCCTCAATTCAACCAAATCCCTAATTTCCTGGGATTTGGTTTTCCTTCTCTCTGTTCTCATCTGTTTCGTTTTGTTCCTCTTTTATTTTTTTTTGTTTTCTGTTCGACAAAAACGAAGCTGTCTTCTGACCGAACGAAACGACGCCGTTCCATTAAGGAACAAAAATGACGTCGTATGGCTTCTCCACAGGCGCGCGTTCTCTTAAGTGAAATGGCGCCGTTTTATTCTTCAACAAAACGGTGTCATTTTGCTTCCTTACAGGGGGCCTTCCATTAACTTTCAGTTATTTCTATTTTCCCCCACAGTTCTTTCCTTCCTTCTTCAATCAGGTCCTTCCTTCCCTCCTTTTCCTTTCCAATTTCTCCAACTTCTTTTATTTCTCTTCAATCTAATCCTTTTCCTATTTTTCTTCAAATTTTCCCAATTAAACCCTTCTAATTAATTTTTAATAAAATTTTTAATTAATCAAATACAAATTTTAAAACATACTACAATTAAAACATCAAAATTAAAATCAATTAAAATAAAAATTATAATATAAAACATTTGCCTAATAATCTTAAAATTGACCTTTAAAATTAAAATAAAAAAATATTCACTTAATTTTTTCCCTTTTTTTATATTTTTGCAAATAGAAAAATTAAAAACTCACCGAAAAATATATTTTCTTTTTTTTTTTTGTAAAAAGAAGGGAATTTTGAGAATTTTCTTAAAACGCGCTGAAGATTAAAACATTGAAATATATTTTTGAGAAGAGAAAAATCGAGCTGATTGGAATTCTAGATATCTAATCGAGCTTGAAACATTAATCATGCGTCAACAAGTATAAAAAAATTTAAATAAATAGTTCTTAGTTTTAATTTCAATTTTAATTTTAATCTTACTAAGAAAATTTCTATGTTTTATGTATTTTATTTTTACGGATTTTAACTTAATTATTTTTTATTTTTACTGTATTTTAATTTTAGGTTTTTTTAAAATATAAAAATTAATTAATTAAAAATGAATTAAGAAGAAAAAGGGAGGTATTCGAAGAAAATTAAGGGAAAAGGATGGAATTGAAGAAAATAAGAAGAGGAGGGAAAGAATTAGGAGGCTAAAGTGGGAAGGAAGGGCCTGATTTAAGAAGGAACGAAAGAATTGGGGTGGAAAATGGAAATAGTTAAAAGAGGAAGGGGAGACGCGCCTGTGAAGAAGAAAACGACGTCGTTTGTTGAGAAATGAAGCGGCGTTGTTTCATTAATTCAGAAGGTTAAAAAAAATATAAAGAAAATGACGCCGTTCGAAAAAAAAGAAAAAATGGAAACAGAAAGCACGAAGGATGCTTTCCTTCATTTTCTATCGAAAGCAAGGGAAACAGAAACACAAAGAGGGGCACAACAGAAGCACAATGGAGACGAAGGAGGGACAGTCGGGATCGTGGCTGGAAGCGCAGCCGAAAGTCACTCCACAATGGGTTGGAGCAGTTGAGGCAGAACAGAATAGGGAGAATTGATTTTCTAAAGCCTATAAAAAGCGGAGGAGCTTTCTGAAGAAGGGTTAGGTTCCGACGGGGGAAAAGCTTCTGGGTTCCTTCGAAAATCAGAGAAAAAAATTGTAAGCTTTTTTAGAGTCTAGGGTTTTCAGTTTCAAAATTAGGGATTTCTGTTTCTGTAAATTCTTTGTTCAAACGAAATTCCCATTCTCGAAATCAATTCAAAGATTGGGGATTTCTATTTTAGAAATCTTTTGTTTTCTTTTCTATATTTCTGGATTTCAAAAAATACTTGAAGGAACTGAACTTGAGGGCCTGTAAGAATTCTGGACATCGTTGTAAAATTTGGAACTGCTTGTGAACAATTTTTGAGGTAATTTTTAAATTTAATTTCAGTTTATGCTTTCAGTTTACAATGTTCAAATTCTGTTGGGAGCCTGATTGAATGGCTTCTAATTCTTTCTGTGTTTGGTATGAAGAGATTGTGACTGTTTTACTGTGATGCTATAATGAGATTGAATTTGTTCTGTATGTTGTGTGTTGTCTGGATTGTATAGTTTAGTTAGCTGTTCTAGAATACAGAATCTGGTCAGTTTGTTAGTTGTTTGGAATGAGCAAGCTTGTTGGTGTTTCCTGAATTTGTTTAGGGTATTGGATTCCAGTATGTTGTCATTAACTTGTAACAGATAATTTTGAGTTCACTTAGCATAGAACAATGAAGTAAGTTCTATGATAACCTACTGTGCATGCAATTCATTTTGTTAATATGATAAAATGTGGTCCTGGTCTTGTTGTGTGTCTCAAATGTCTAGTGTTAAGATGATGGTTACCTGTTTTGTTTTGTTTTCTTATATTTGTTTCCTAGTTTTTGTTTAGGCATACCCAAATGCATGTTATCATCACTAAGCTTCTGCCTTACTTGTTGCCAGCATGGTCACTGCCTTAGTTTCCATGTGTCTGTGCTGCATCCTTTGTGTTTGATTTCTTCTTTAACAAAGGTCCTAGCCTAGAGTAAGAGTCACATTCCTCTTTTTCTTCTACCAGTTTTGTGTCCCTGCCTGCAAGTTGCACAATAGGGACCATAATTTTCCTATTGCTGAGCTCATGTTTTGTTTGGTCTATCACTACCCAGCCTGTATGTTGGATTCCTCTACTCTACCTATTGATTTAATTCTGTCCCCTTGTTTGTTTGTGAGGAATGTACCTTTGTTTCTTCATTATTTTGGGTTACTTGATTCGAGTAAAATGATTTGGAATATATATTTTCATCCCAACTTGTAGGTTAATCTGATAATGAGCTTAGTTTCTTCTCTTCTCTGGATTGTTTGGCATCATGTGATCAGGCTGAATTTGCTGTGAATTGTAGGCATAGCAGAAATATATGATGTAGTCATTTGTGACTTTGAGTTCATTGACTTCTTTATGTAAATCGAAACTATTTGTTCTCATGTTCCTGTGTTCAATATGTTATCATATCAAATATCCAATCATTAATCAGCATCTTACATATTATTTCTGTCCAAAGGCTTTGAGTTGAGGGAGTTATTCATCATTGCTCTTCTGTTTGAAATTAGTTGAGGTTCATTATTTACTGCTTTATTGGCTGTTATTTCAGAAATGAAGTCAAACAGTTTGAGCATTCTATTGTTAGATACATTGTCCTGTATGATGATTGTTAGTTCCTGCTGTGAGTGACCACTAGAATAGTTTATGTTAACACAGCATTGCATATTTAGCACAACCTATTAAAACATTTTGATTGAGTCTTTTGGAAATTCCTTTCAATGCAAACCCATATTGGCATATTTATGGTATCATGTGCATCTCAGTTTGTTATCTAGATGTGATAATGTGCTTTTGTCTCCTCATTCGTTCTATATTATATCATGTGGTCAAAATGGATCAGTTCTGAAGCTATTAGAAATACTAGGGGCAGAATTGTAATTTCTTGAAAGTTTGGATACCAAATTGGAAATTAAACATGATTTGTTCTATTTTAATGTAATTGCATGATTTGTGGATTTTTTGACCTAATTAGCATGTTTTTAGAGTGATTTTAAATGATTTTTCTATTTTGGGGCAGTTTCGTAATTTTGCATAATTTAGAGGGCTAAATTGTAATTTTGTTTTATTTTCATTTTTGATGTTATTTTGCATGTTGGGTTGATTGTTTACTTGATTTGGCATGTTTTTTGGTTTGAATGGATAATTTCTATAATTAGGGACTAATTTGTAATTTTTTATATTTTGGAGGACCGTTTTGTAATTTTCCATTTAATGCCTTATTTTGCTAATTTTTGGGATTTGGGTTTCAATTTGGGGATTAATGGGTAGAATGCAAATTCGTAGGTCCTGTTTTGTAATTATTTTCTCTAGAATCGGAGAAAGAATAATTAGATTTAGGGTTTATTTTCCGCACTTTATTTTTTCCACAATTTACTGCTTTCTGTTTTGTGTTTGCGCGAACTTTAGTAATCACCGTTTAGGAACATCGCTTAGTCGCTTTTCAAAAAAACAAAAATAATTAAACTTGACTTAAAATTGGAAAACGGTTTTTTTTTTTTTTTTGTTTAAGAGGCCGGTATATCCGGGCGTTAGCCGAAATGAAATTTCAACTAACGTACCCAACCCTCTTACCCAGCATCTTTTGGTTCAGACTTGTCTTATCCACAATTTAAAAATGGAGTCAAATTTTTCATAATTAAAATTTGTTTTTTCTAAAAAACCTGTTCCCAACGGGTGGCGACTCTAAAAACCGATTTTAAGACCAACTAGTTCAGCACCGATCCACAAAAATGTTTTGTCACTTTAATACTTTGATTTTTATCTTTTCGGTTTCCATTAACTGGGGATCAACTATCATCAATAGCATATATGGATTTCTGATTTGGTTATTTGAACATCATTACTATGTTATGCATTATAGGAGCATCGAGTTCTCAAGCGGCGCGAGGTAAGCTACCCAAGGGCCACCGAGTTCACAGCAGTGAGGTAAGTTCTAAACCCACTTACTTATATGTTTGATTTGAACTTTTTGATATGCTATATCGAGCTGTTTGGATCGGTACTGAAGCCCGGTCATCTATGAGGTATGAAACTGCTGTTATATGCTTATGTTAACTATTTGGACCGGTATTGAAGCCCGGTCAATTGGAAATATATGATATGTGAATTGTGATGTTGTGGTTCCTGAGTCGATACTGAAATCCGACCAGTTGAGTTGTTTGATCTGATTATAAAGATATATATGTTGTTTTAACCGGTATTAAAGCCTAGTCACATGATTATATGAAGCATGACGATATGAAATGTATGTTTTATAAATGCATTTCCACAGGACTTATATATAGCCGTTGTGATTATCGTAGCCAGTGTTTGCAGATTTAACGTGAGAAACCTACGGTTTTCTATATGATTTGACAGAAAAGCCTACTGGTCCTATATGTTATAAAAAGACCTACTGGTCCTATACGATGCAGAATGATCTGGTGTATACTGCATAATAAAGGTTGATCCTCGGATCCTTTTTAACCGACGATATATTCCAGTCTTACAGGTTTGCTGGCCTGCTATAGTTAATGATATGCCGTGAAATTCCCAGGGCAACACTTGGTCGATAAATCACAACTAAAGGAAAAGGAAAGACATGTCATTATGCATCTTATGATATGAATTTATATATATATGCTATGAATGACCTGATATTGAACATTCTTGATATATTTTGATGAATTGTCCTATTTGTTGACTGTTATTGTTTTGTTTAGCACTTGCTGAGTATGTGACTCACCCAAATCGCACAATGTGTTTACAAGTCTGCTGTTTGAGTGAAGCACTGAGACTTCACCAGTTTATGCTCAGGTTGGCACAGCTAAAGCCTAGACCTCTCTCCCTCACACCACGACATCTGTATCTGTTGCATATAGTTTTTGCTTTATGTTATGTTTTGTATAGTATAATGATATGTTTTGGTATATGTATATTATTAACATGTTATGTTAATAGGCTCTCGGATAAACAGGACTAATGATATGTAAATATGGGTTTGTAATATGTGATGTCTGAGTTTTGGTTTGTGCTTCTGTTATATGTTAAGTGAATGTTTGAAATTGACTTAGGTTAATGTGAGAGATTAAAATGTTAAAAAAAAAATGGCATGTTTTATGACGTAAGGTATAAGAGAGGATGTTACAACAACTATTCTCAACTATCCACTAGATTACCCCCTGCGCAAGAAGCTGATAATTCATTAATCACCTGATTGTGCATATGACTTATACCATTTGTCAAATCATCCCAGCCAAGCTTGGCATCTTCATTGATCTAACATCTCAGTCGCAGTTTTACACTAATGTCTTCATGGCGATTTTCAACGGTTTTGTTTATCATGAAAGCAATCCCCAATTTGAAAATTACATTCTTTATCCATTATTCTTCTTCTCAAAGCCTCCTCAAGCGGATCTGTTCCAACTCATCTAATTCATTCATCATGTTCTCTTCATTTGCTTCACTTTGCTCAATTCTCTATTTTCCCTCTCTGGTTGTTCATTCTTCATTATTCCATTAATGAATTACCCAAATGCTCTTCTAGCCCTTCTACATACGTTCATCGATTGAAACCCGGCATTCAAGTTGCTTAGATTGCTCTCAATGAATCTCTGTTCATTTTCAATTCAACTTGAATTTCTTTCCCTGGATGTGACTATCGTAACTTATTCAGTCTGATACTGTACTGCTTCAACAATTGGTTTATTTCTTGAATGGCTTCCATCATTTTCGAGGAGTCTGTGAACTCTATTATTCTGTAATCGATTCTAAACAGCAGGCTGGTATTCAGACCTTTCTAGTTTATTCCTGGAAAATTTAAGCAACAAAATGCAAGATTCATGTGGGTTATTCATGTATGCATGTGTTGTTTTATATTTGATGAGTTACAAGCCTTCGTAAATTCATCCGGAAATGTCTCTGTGCCAAGCAAGGTTAGAGAACTTCCATTAAGATCTGTCTGACGCTAAAAACAATGAATTGCTGAAGGAATTTAAGTGTTATTTTAGAGATCCACCTCAGTTGTTAACTTTTACTCTCCATCATCTCAGCTTGTGAGACTGTGCAACACACACAAAGACTTCTCTTCCTTGACCCCTCGGGGTTTTGTCATCATTCATCATGCAAGCTCGTTGCCCCCTGATTAGAGCAAAGCACAACACACACAAAGACTTCTCTTTCTTGACCCCCTAGCGCTTTCTCAACTATCTTTTCATAAGCTCGTCGCCCCCTCATTAGAGCAACTGTTCCATTTTTCTTCATTTAAAAGCCTCTTGAATTTCGAAGAGGCGAACCTATTGTTCCTTTAAAAGTAGTTCTTGACCAACAAAAGAGATGTTGAACACAACATTTTTCAGCATTTTCATCTTTATATCGATGTTTTCATCGAGATAACTAGCATTACTTCAAACTATCTTAAGTCACACAGACTCACAAATTCTCTCTTGTGTTTAAAAAGGGTTATAGTGTGTGCACTCAACGTTCATCGTGGTGAGCTAAGAGTTACCATAAGCTTGCTTCAAAACCTAACCTCCACTTGCAGTGGTTGCAAATTCAAATCAAAAGGTCTTTTCTTCGATTGTAATAGGGCTTGGGCCAAGGTTGGGCAGAATAGGAAATTTTGGCTTGTTTTGAAGGAACCATTCTAGTTGAACCATCAAAAACATTATCAGCTTTCTAAAGTATCACTTCTCTTTAATGTGTTTTATTTCTTAAGAGTTTTTCTAACTTTTTCTTATTTTTCACTTTATTAATTTTGATTATCCTATTCTTTCCTCTGATTTTGATTTTGATTTTCTGGTTTTTGTGTTTTCAATGACTCAATCACACTGTTGTTTTCTTTCCACATTCTATTGAACGGACTGAAGCATTATCAGTCTTTAAATGACTCTTTCTTTTGCTGACTTTATTTCTTTTATTTTCTTTTCTATTTCTTTCTTTTGCTTTTTGTTGTTTTGACCACATTGTCGTTTTCTTTTCACTTTTCAATGTATTTCATACATTAATTTTTATTCCATTCCTTCTTAGGTCTTCTACCTATATGGTTCCTTCAAAAGGATAATTGAGGAAATTACTTTTCTTTTGGCTGGCTTATTGTTCGGTTTTAGAAACAATCGATTTATGTTGGGCTAGAAGGGGCTCATCTAGAAGCTTATTCAAATGGGTTGGCTCTTTAAGCTAAAAGGTTATCCCTAATTTACCATAGCCTTAGCCTAAGAAAGGTCGCGAAGCAAGTTATAGGACTCTTAAGCTGATAACATAAACTCACTCACAAGAACTTAACAGTGTTTAGGCTCAAATCTCACAAAATAATGCAATAACAGTTCAAAGTAATGAAAGCTATCTTGATAAAAACACATATATAAAGACAAAATACTGAAATACAAAACAAACATTATTTTCAAACTTAACAATTGTTCAACATTTTCAAGCAATCAAAACAAAATATTGAATCATAAAACTCCTTTCTTCACTTTCAACTGGTTGAATTCAGGATGGAGCTAAACTGTGATATTCCGAGGATGAGTTAGCCTTAGTGTTGGGTGTGCTCTTGTTTGGATCAAGAATTTTCCCTTGGTCGATCAAGTCTTGAATCTCGTGTCTCAACCTGTGACACTTGTCTATATAATGCCCTTTGACTTAATGGAACTTATAATAAGCTTAAAGGTTGAAATTTGCGGGCAGAGGATCTGGGAGAGGTTTCGACTCTAGTGGCTGTAATAAACCTCTTTTAATACACCTTTCCAGTACTTTTGACAGGGGTAGACCAAAGTTGGACAAACGTCTTTCCCCACCACTCTTCAATGAGTTTATAGACTGTCCGATTCCAGGTTTGGAACTTCCGGAACCTGAAGTCCTTCCCCGTCTCTCCATTGGACCTGAATAATTAACATTTCCATTGCCATGACCATTCCCCGAGCCATTCTTCATATTCGCTCTTTTATCTTCTAAAAGGCGGCCCTCAATATTTACACCCACTTGGTATACATCTGTGAAGTTTCTCAAGGGTACATAATATATTTTGTTGCAGAAGGGAGGCAGATTACCCTTTATGAAAATCTTGATCAACTTCTGTTCATCTGGCTTATTCTTGATCAAGATCAACTTCTTTCTCCAACGCTTCAAGTAGTCGGAGAACGAATCATCCGGGTTTTGTATGGTATTCTCTAAATCCCTCAATCCCATATTCATCATTGAGTTGAATGAAAAATGTTCCAGAAAAGCTTTAGAAAACTCTAATCAATTAGCTTTCTTACTTTTGTCCAAAGCATGGTACCACATAAGGGCTGGTCCCTGTAAAGAGGTTGAGAACCAATCCAACATGAAACTTGAAGGCAACTTATTCAGCTTGGTAATCAACATATACTGATTTAGATGTGTAACATCCTCTCTTATACCTTACGTCATGAAACATGCCATTTTTTTAACATTTTAAACTCTCACATTAACCTAAATCAATTTCATTAATGAACTTAACATATAACCCAAGCGTTAAATCAGAAATCATACATAGCATATACCAAACCAATATTTACATATCATTAGTCCTGTTTATCCAAAAACCTATTAACATAGCATGTTAATAATATACATATACCAAAACATATAATTATGCTATACAAAACATAGCATAAAGCAAAAACTATATGCAACAGATACAGATTTCGTGGTGTGAGGGAGAGAGGCCTAGGCTTCAGTTGTACTGACTTGAGCATAAACTAGTGAAGTCTCAGTACTTCACTCAAACAGCAGACCTGAAAACACATTGTGCGATTTGGGTGAGTCGTATACTCAGTAAGTGCTAAACAAAATAATAACAGTTAACAAATAGGGCAATTCATCAAAACATATCAAGACTGTTCAATATCAGGTCATTCATAGCATTATAAACATAATCATATCATAAGATGCATAACAACATGTCTTTCCTTTTTCTTTAGTTGTGATTTATCGACCAAGTGTTGCCCCAGGAATTTCACAGCATATCAGTAACCATAGCTGGCCAGCAAAAATATCGTCGGTCAAAAGGGATCCGATGATCAATCTTTATTATGCAGTATACACCAGATCATTCTGCAACGTATAGGACCCGTAGGTCTTTCTATGACATATAGGACCAGTAGGCCTTTCCAACAAATCATAGAGAAAACCGTACGTTTCTTACGCGAAATCTGCAAACACTGGCTACGATAATTACAACGGCAATATTTAAGTCCTGTGGAAATGCGTTTATAAAATATACATTTCATATCGTTATGCTTTCATATAATCATGTGACCAGGCTTTAATACCGATTAAAACAGCATATATATCTCTATAATAAGATCAAATAACTCAACTAGTCAGATTTCAGTAACGACTCAGGAACCACAGACATCACAATTCATATATCATATATTTCCAATTGACCTGGCTTCAGTACTGGTCCAAACAGTATAATATAAGCATATAACAGCAGTTTCATACCTCACAGATGACTGGGCTTCAGTACTGGTCCAAACAGCTCAATATAGCATACTTGACAATATCACAAAACATATAAGTAAGTGGGTTTAGCACTTACCTCACTACTGTGAACTCGGGTGGCCCTCGAGTTGCTTACCTCGCGTCGCTCGAGAACTCGATGCTCCTATAATGCATAACATAGCAATGATGTTCAAATAACCAAATCAGAAATCCATATAAAAATATTTGAGTTTAAAATTAATCCATATATTTTTCTGAGAATTTAAACTCAACTCGTAAATTTTTTCTATTTTAAATCATTTTATAACATATTAAAAATAATTATCAAACTCAATTTATCATATAATAATTATAATTATTCAAACCAAAACTATAATTAAATAACCAAATAAATAATTAAAACCAAATTCATAATTGAATTCTTTAACAAAATATTTAAATCTTAATTTTCAACCTCAAAACGATCTCAAAATAAATTTTTGACGTCAAAAACGGATTCAGTATGTCGAAATTAGGTTGGTAAGGCCAAAAGGTAATTTATAAAAGTTTCTAGGTCAAAAATATAAACAAAATTAAACTTTAGAGGCTAAAATGCAATTTTACCAAAATTCAGTTGCTGGGCGCGTAAAATTCACCAAAACGCAGCCTTCTGTGCGTTTTGACTGCGCGCCTCGCAGGGGTCAAAACGACACCCTCTGCAAGCGTTTTGGTACGTCTCGCAACGCTTCGCGGTTCGCTCGCTCGCGCGCGCGCGCCTGCCCACCTGCCTGGCCCAGAAAACCTGACTCTCTAGCCAACTTCCCGACAATCATACATCCTCCTCCGGTGGCTTTCCGGCAAGCTACGACCACATTTCTCTTCCTCTACACATCCTCTAACTAACCATTAGAGTCAAATTCACAGAAACCCTCTAGATCAAAAGATACAAGTCCCTAAAGTTGGCTCCTCAACACTGCTTACCTAGAATCCAGAATCTGCCTATCTCTCAACCCAACTTCTAGTCACTTTTTCGGCCACCTCCGGTGTTTTTCCAGCAAACTAAAACGACCAAACTCTATACAAACATACCCTCTATAAACCCATACAGCCCAAACTCACATAAGCTTCAATAATTGGAAGTTATAACCCTCCAAAGTTGGTACCTTAAAACTGCCCAAAAACTTGAATTTTCAACCTAGAATTTTGTTTCTCATATCCCACAAATTCCAGCCCTTTTCTTTCCAATCTAACACATCTAATCCCTTCCTAAACCACCTAAGAATATGATAAAACAACAGGTTTGAAGATTTCCCAAAGATTTCCCTCATTTCTCTCTTCTTTTCTTTCTTCTCTTTCCTTTTCTCTCTTTCTTCTTCTTCCTCTCTTTCCCTTATGAGTTCTACCAAAACCAGGCTGAACCATCCCTTATTTCCAGCTTCCAGCACATGCCAAACCTGCCAGCAACTAAGTCCAGCAGCTGCTTGGTTATAATTGCACAAAAATCATCAAATTTTGCCTTAAGACATTACTTACACTTAAGGTTTCCTTACTTCTTTCGTTCAATCTTTCCAAACTTGATTTCAATCCCTTAAACACAGCCAGCACCTACTTAAAACTTGTTTTGGTGTCAAAATAATAAGTATAACACGTTTCTGAAGTTCCATAAAAATCGGAATCCGAAAATTGGTCGCGGTTCGCTCGGTGCCCTAAACCGAGTCCGTAACCTCGACGATTTTTGCGGAACCAAAATCGTACGACATCGTCACAAACTTAGGGTTCCAAAACTCTTTAAAACATGTTAATAAACATATATAAAAATATCAAAATCATTTGGTTCATATTTTACGCGATTTTGGCATTTTTCGATCGCGCGGGTGCAAAAACCCTAATTAGCTTCATTTGTGTCTTTTGACAGCATACGAGCCTATAACATAGCATGTATTTCTTTTCTAAATCATATATTATCATATTCAAATCATATATTCCATGTTTAACTTAATTATCAAATCAAATCATGATGCATTTTAATGAAAATGCACAAAATGCATGAAAATGACGTCGGAACGACGTAGGGTTAGGTTTGGGGTGTCACAAGATGTACCATATGATCCCCATCTCCGTCAAACTTGGCAGGCTTATGCAATTTCTCGGACGTTCCTCGTCCTAATTCATCTCCGACATATTCTTCGAATTCATAACCAAAATCATCTTTGGCTTGCAACTAGGTATTGATTCTCTTCATTTCTTTCTTCATCGCCTTTAACTCTTCTTCCAAGGCAGATTTCCCTTTAATAGATTCATCGAGCCCATCCATAATCCATTTACTGGATTTAGCCTTTTCCAGTAACTCTTTATGGTAAGCGACATCTTGCTCTTTTAGTATCAGATCAAAGATCTCCGGATCTTTTCCTTTCTCAGGAGCAGAGGAAGTTGCTGGAACCTGAGTTTGGGTTTCATGAGCAACCCCTAATTCGGCTAGCTTGGCCACCAACATTTCATTGAACATCAGTTCCATCTCTGCCTGAGTGTACCGGGGCTCATTGGGATCGGTTCTTGAATTCTCAATACCCTATCTTTTAGCCATATTGTTTACAGTTTCTGATTCTGAGTTTATCTCTTCTTGGATTGGAGTATTAGCAAGCCTGACTAATCTTCTGAACTGGTCTCTGACCCACTTCAGCTCAGTGTCTTTTCTAGATGAATCTATCGTTGGCTGCGACTGCCTGTTAAACAAATGGTTAGAAGAGAAAATATATGCATGGGTGCATGGAAAAATGTAAAATTCACACCAAATGAATGCAAACTAATGTGTCAGTTACCATCATGCGGCATCGGTCCTTCTGCCACAGCTGTTTGAAAAACTTGAAAATTTTTGTCAAAGAAGGCGAGTATAGTTTAGCACAGTACATTTAAGATGTTTTTTGTCATTAACTAGCCATTTTTGGTTTTTTAGTTAATCATTTTCTCTCTTTACCCTTTTTTTTTTGTCTTAAGCACGACTGTCACTTAAGCAGGGTTTTATTTTTCTATTTTTTATTTTGTCTATTTTTGTTTTTCTAATTTTTCTCTCTTTTTATTTTTTTAGGATTCTCACTTTCTCACTTCAAAAGACACCAGAAATGTAATAGCTAAAATCTCCATTTCATAACAGAAGGGTTCAGATTTACAATTATTTTCAAACTAGACATACAAATGTAACAACCTTTCCTATAACCTATACATCATAAAACATGCCTTTTTTTTTTAATAACATCCTTAACATGTTACGTAAGAACATCTATGCTATAAGACTCCACAGAAAATCAAGCATATGAGCAACACACATATGGGCATTTTAACATATTAAAACTCTACATGCAATGCAACAGAAAACCTGCCAAAAGGCAAAAAACAAAGGCATGCATCCTAAGTCTCATCTGCTTCAGATCGTCAGGGTTTGCTTCTAGAAATTCATCTATCAGAGACGACAGAATCGCTTTCTGTTCATCCACCAAAATAGCTTGGGCATGTGTTCTGGTAAAATGAAAGAGGCTCTCGAAAGATCTCAAATACACAGTCTTGATCTCATGCCTAACCAAAGGGTCATTTGGATCACACCCTACTATATCACAAACTTCCTTAAAGAAGGGGCATATTTTCTCCATCATGACCCAAAGAGAAAAACATGAGCCTCAAGATCCCAAAATCTGATGCAAACCTTCAAGAAATCTCAATCCACTACTACCCCCGTAAAGTGGCCAAAGCAACCAAGCCATATTGTCTCATATTGATCCTTTCCACTTCTATGAGGCTCCGAGTCCAATTATGCATGCACAAAGAAAGATTTCTCAAATTTTTATTACATAAGCATTGGTTTTCCTATCTTGCTACTAAGATTGTAGGGAAAAACCTGGAAACGCGGGTCTTCCTTGCACGTCCAGTCCCCAGCCTCAAAATTCATTTAGGAGATCATTAAGCTCCATAAAATATTTTAATGTCACTCAGTGGGGGGGGGGCAACTGTGAATACTCGAATTTTGAGGCTCAAAAAACCGAGTTTCCCAGACTGCAAATAGTCAGGCCGGACTAGAGGTTGCTAAAAAATTACGCCGGAACTATGTCATCATGGTACTAGAAATGTCCAAAAAATACGAGGACCATGGAAATGGCCTCAGAAAAGTCATCAGAGTCCCAGAAGGCCTCGAAAATTCTCCGGAACGCAAAGTCGACGACAAGCAGCATCAAGGCGCCCTTTGTTGCCATAGAAGGGCGCTCCCGGCTGCCCTCCAGGGCACTTTTGCCCACCTTCCAGGGTAACCCAAACTACCATACAGTCGTTCCCGCCCTATTTTTCACTATAAATAGCCCCTTAGATGTCCTTTTCACTAACACCTTGAGCTATGTTGACAGCCGCTTTCTTCTACTTTCTCGCTCCTTGCAATTCTTTACTACATTCTGCATTCTTAAATTGCATTACTATGTTTCTTCTACATTTATATTTAATTTAAATACTCTAAAAGTCCAAATCAAGCTGAAGCTACGAAGCTGTCGACGACTACCACAGGTACGCACTAAACCCTAGCTCTTCTCAATTCAAGCACACATAGCATTCTACACCACTTAGTCACTTTTTGGCACCCAAGTGCCCACTTAACCACTTTTTGGCACCCAAGTAGGGGTGAGCAGAGTTCGGTTAGAAACGAAGCTGAAGCGAAGTTTCCAGTTTGGTTAACCGAAATTTTGAAAGATTTTTATTTTTTAGTTTTTCGGTTCAGTTAATAGAAAAAATCGATTCGATTTTCGGTTACCACTTTTGAAAATTTTGGTTAACCGAAAAATAGAACCACACCTTGTTATACTACGTCGTTTTGCTGCTTCATTTATAAATTAGGTTTTTTTCCAGCCCTTTCCTTCTTCTTTGTTTTACTGATGCTCTCATCATCTTCTTCTCATCATCTCTTCTATTCACCCTTCTCTCTCACTCTCAGCCGCTCAGCCTCACCCTCACTTGGCCTAAGCCGCAGCCGCTCCCCGTAGCCACAACCAGTCAGCCCCACCAAGTTGCCGCGCCGGATCTCTTCTCTTCTCTTTCTCCTCCTCTCTATCGCGTCAGACCTCTTTTGTTCTCCCCCTCTCTCTCGCGTCGTGCCAAAGTTCCTAACTATGCTATACTGATTCTAACAAACATATTTTCCTTTTTTATGCTTTTTAATAGCTAATTAGAACATTTGTCCATTTGATTCAATTGCAAGGAATTGTGTAGAAATCCCTTGTACTAAGGAAGAAATACCAACATTGCCTCTACAAAGCAAAAATCAAGTATGAATTTTATATTTCAATTGCATGTTTAATCAACATTCTATTTTATATTTCAGTTGCATATTTAATCAATATTCTATTATATTTTGACAAGATTCTTTCTTTTTGCTCGCTATTCTATGATGCTCAAAGCTAGAATAATCTCTGCTTGCTTGCAATGGATTTCTGTTGCTTATAATTTTAGGGAATTGAAAAATTAATTCCGTTTGGGTCAATAAAAGAAACTATTATTGCCATATTCTTGGTTCATGCTGCTAAATTAAGTATTCGTTCACATGTTCTGAACTTTTGTCCAATTCTTATCCTTTATTCAAAAGGTTATTACAATTGCATTTGAATAAGGTATTTCGACAAAATTGGGAGGTCCTCTTAGTATTTTTTTTTTAAAGAAATCATAGGCAACACAGTTAATACTTCGTCGCTGCCACGATTTTACCTATGGTTGAAGATGCTGATTTTGCTCTTTCCAACCTCATTTCGGGACTTTTATTTTAACACAATTTATTATTTTTTCTATTGTAATTATATCTATATGATACATTGAGAATTTTAGACTAATTATGTAAATTTACTAATGTGAATGGTGTGTGGTTAATGATAAATGATGATGAAATACTGTGAATTTTGTATTGAAAACAGGTTTGAAAAATAGGTTTAAAATAGGTTGAAAATCAAGTTCAAAACTGCTTGAAAACAGGTTAAAACTGGTTTAAAATAGGTTTGAAAACATGTTTAAAACAGGTTTTAAAATTTTTTGTTAACCATTCGGTTTTTCGGTTAACCGAAAAAATGGATTTCAGTTTTTGGTTAACCGAAAAAAAATCGGTTTCGGTTTTCACTTTACTTAATTCGGTTAATTGAAAACCGACCAATTCGTTTCGATTTCCGTTCGATTAACTAATTTGCACACCCATACACCCAAATGCCCACTTCACCACTTTTTGGTACCCACGTGCCCACTTAATTACTTTTTGGCACCCAAGTGCCCACTTAATCACATTTTTGGCACCAAGGCCTAATCAAATCAATCTTTTGGCCCCAAGGCCTAATCAAATCAATCTTTTGACCCTAAGGCCCAATCAAATCAATCTTTTGGTCCCAAGGCTCAATCAAATCAATCTTTTGGTCCCAATGCCTATCAAATCAATATTTTGACCTCAAGGCCTAACAAATTACATTTTTGGCCACAAGGCCTAACAAATCACATTTTTGGCCACAAGGCCTAACAAATCACATTTTTGGCCTCAAGGCCTAAGAAATCACAATGTTTGGTCCCTAGACCTAACAAATCACATTTTCGGCACACAGATGCCAACAAATTACACATTTTGGCCCCTAGGCCTATCAATCAATCCTTTTGACACGCACACACGCACATGCATACATGCATTCCTTCTACACGTTTTTAAATGGGCTTTCTCGAACTACATTGACCTTAATCGCTCATAAAAATGAGAGTGTCTAGGCATATTTGGGATCTAACCCCAAATAGCAGGTCTTTCTCCCTTCTATCAAACTCTTTGTTTACATCCTGCATCACATACATAAAATAGGGTTAGTCAAATATGCATGACATAGTCTCCGAATCCTCATCGGGTTCGCAAACTACTGTCTAAAATCTATTGGGCTAATTAATCTAGAAATAAGTTAATTAAAATCGGAGTCAATTAGGGTTCTTTCTTAATTTTTCCTAATTAAAAATAAATTGAGTGACGACTATACAAAACACACATTTCCCTAGTGAACACTCCGGCAACGGTTCACATACAGCACTTCGCAGTATTAGATGAGGAGAATTTTAATTTCCTGACCTTTCGTTGATGCGTGAACTTCTTGGTTGATGGAGTTAGGTCCAAATGATGTACTGTGGTACATTCCATGGTACAATACCACAAACTTTGTGTAATATAGCTCGAGGCATACCCGAGTTTACTTTCTAGTGCTTACACATTGTTCATGTTATAGTGCTTCACGCGTCTTGTGACAATTGGGAATGGACCAGACTGTCCCAATCTTGGATAGTCCTTCCTATGATCCTCCTATTACATGGAGGGTTACTCGTGCTATGCTTAAGGTTTGGATTAGAGATCATCATATGGTGAGACATCTTCCTGATCCTTCAAATGTCCAAACTTCTCCTGAGTACCGAGCTTGGTTTACTTCCCAAGTATGGCCGATTGAGAAGCTGAGAAGGAATGCCCTGCTGAGCGAACTAGAGGGGTGGACTCAAGGTTATGTTAACAGCGGTGAGGTGACTGATGAGGAGATTAAGATGACTCCTAAAGTGATGGATTCATTGGAAGACTTGGGATCTAAGGAAGACACTGACAACATTGCTCTTCGCAGAGAGCGGGAGACTTAGTTAAGTTTTTCTCTTGATTGATTCATGACTTATCTTGAAAGCTTTATTTGTTTTGGATTTGGCGATTTCCCAAATACAATTTTGCTTTTATTTTTGTTCGTTTTAGCTCTAACTTTTGCATAACCTAACCAAATTAAGCGTCAAGCATGACGTCATTATAGACATAAAGTGAATTTTACGTAACTTGTCGCATAAGCATCAGTTTAAATGGAGATTTCTTACATGTTAACAAATTGCATATATGAATATGTTACAAGAAAATAAGTAAAGAATGTGAATAATTATTGACGGTTGATTTTTGCCCCAAAAATAATAACTAATGATGACAATGCCCAAGCTCGATAAGATTTCGAGAATTTCAAAGCAGCTCAGTTTCTCTCTGTTTTAAAAGATATTTAAATATTTTTATTCCTAAAAAATTTTCTTTTTTCAAAATATATTTGAGTGTTTTATTTAAATTTCAAATTTTATAGTTCTTAAAATAATAATAATAATTTAATTTTAATTTTAGCTTAGTTGTCATTTTGATTAATTTTGGTTTTTGTTTTGTTTTGTCTTATTTTTAATTTCAAAAAATATATATGTTAAAAAATCAAAAAATTTTAATTTAGTTTTAAATTTTAGTTTTAAAGAAGAAATGAGTTTAAAGAGGAAGAAATTGTGAGAAAATTATGAGAAATATATCGAAATTGTAATTCTAATTTCTGTGTAAAAAGTAGTTTTGATTCTTAGTTCAAAAGCCATTTGAACTTCAGAATCAAATAGTGCTTAAATTTTCATTTTTGTTTTGATTTTTCCTTTTTCCCAAACAAACGTAGAAGCTGTAGAAACTGGATTTTATTTATTAGCATTTGGAGCTTAATCTGAGGTACCGCTAATCTCTATTTTCTATTTTAATTTCTTTTTTGAGATATTTGGAATTGTCTGGGAACTAGATGTGACATGCTTAATTTAAATACATGTCATAAATATCGTTATTTTTAAGCATAGCATATTTTAATAATTTTATTGTAAAATTAATATTAATTAGAGATTTTTTATATGCTAAGAAATCAAATAAAAGTGAATTTTATGTAACTTGTTGCATAAACATCATTTTAAATTGAACTTTCTTATTTGTTAAGAAATTAATAATTTGAATATGTTATTGAAATAAGTAAAGAATGAAAACTAATTATGTTTTAAGCTTGTTTACAGTCGGAAGACGCAAACGAGTCTCGATTAGGGTTTTTGGTACGCGCGACCGATAAAACGTCGGAAACATGGAAAATGTAAATCATATGAATTTGACATTTTATGATTTGATTATTTATATGATAATAAGAGTTTTAGAACCCTAAAACTACGACGACGTCGTGTGATTTCGGTTCCACAAATATCGTCGAGGTTGTGAAGTCGATTTCGACCACCGACTGAGCCGTAAATATTTTTTGGTTCCGATTTCAACGAAACTTTAAACATAAGTTTTTGTTATTATTTTAACATTAAAAACAAATTAAAAATATGAATTGGAAGTGGATTTGGACAGAAATGAGAAAGGAAGAAGGAGGTTGAAGAAAAGGGTAAGAAATTAGATATTATGTTTTGTTTAAGTTAAAATCAAATAGGAGGCGGAAAGGTATGCATTTGGTTTTGTTCCAGAGGTGAATAGGTGTTTGGAGATTGAAGAGGTGGAAGAGGTGTGAGAGGCTGTGTTTTCGAGCAAAAACAGAAAAGAAGAAAGAAAGAGAGAAAGAAAGAGAAAAGAGAGAGAAAAGAGAAAAGAAGAGGAAATCCTTCGATTTAAAACCTTTAGTGTGTCCCTAAGATATGTAGGAGAAGTTTAAAAGTGATAGAAATGGAAGATAGTGGCTGGAAATTGAAGGAGAAGAAGAAAACAGTAAAGAGAGAAAATTTTCTAGGTTTAAAAAAAAAAGTGATCGGGAAGGAACTTTGAAAGAGAAAATCTTAGAATCTAGCATGCATGGGGAAATTCTGGCCTGAGGGGTTGATAGAGGTGTGTAGAGGAAGAGTTTGGTGGTCATAGTTCGCCGGAAAGCCGCAGAAGGTGGACGGACGAACTGCTGGAAGTTGGTTCGAGGAACTGGGAATCGGGCAGAAACAGAAGGAATCCAGAGGAAGAAGAAGATCAAAATGACAAGGTTTCCTGCGTTTTGATTAAAGGCAGACGTCAAAACAGCAGGGTTTCCTGCGTTTTGATAAGTAGGCAGATCAAAACGGTAGAGCTTCCTGCGTTTTGATCCGTTTTTCACTTCTAGCACTTGAAAATTTTGGTAAAATCACGTTTTGACCCCTAAAGTTTCTACCACGATTCAGTTAGGTCCTTCCGGGCTATTTTGCAAATGTTTTCCTTACTTTTTGGTCCTTTTATTTCTATTTATTCATGTTTTTGCCTCAGAAACTTTTAAAATTTATATTTTGACCCCTCTTACCTAATTTGAATGCCCAGAATTCATTTTTGACCTTAAAATTTAATTTTAACTTCGGTTTTTTGCTCGAAAACCTTAGGATAAATATTTTATCGAATCCTTTTGATTTAAATTGAATTTATTTTTATTAATTGGATTGATTAACAATTAAATTGACTTTGATACTTATAATTATTATTAATTATAATTAATATATGATAAATTGAGTTTGGGAATTATTTTTAAAGTGAATTTAAATAGTTTTAAAATAGAAAATTATATGAATTGAGTTAAAATTCAAGGAAAATAATATGGATTGATTTTGAAATTCAATTATTTCAAGGATTTAAATATTTAAACATGCATCATAATACATATGGATTGTTTAAATGTTATTGAATATTTTTGCTATGATATGCATTATAGGAGCATCGAGTTCTAAAGGGACACAGGGTAAGCAACCCGAGACCCAACCTAGCTCGTAGCAGTAAGGTAAGTGTATACCCACTTACTTATGTTTTTTTGTGATACTGTGAATTTTCGAATATATTATTATTGAACTGTTTGGACAAGTACTGAAGCCCCCGGTCACTTGAATTATATGAAATTTTTATTATATGATATTTGAATAGTTTGGACCGGTACTGAAATCCGGTCAATTGACTTATTTGCTTTAATTATGCAATTATTGAACTGTTTGGACCGGTATTGAAGTCCGGTCAATTGGGAATGTTTGATTATTGAGAAATTATGTTTTTCATTTCTGAGTCGATACTGAAATCCGACCAGATGACTTATTACGAATTGTTTATGGATATATATACTGTTTGGACCGGTACTGAAGCCGGTTATTGGATTATATGAAATATGACTATATGAGATATATGTTATGTAAATGCATTTTCCACAGGACTTAAATATGACCGTTGTGATCATCATAGCCAGTGTTTGCAAATTTCACAAAAGAAACCTACGGTTTCTATATGATTTGACGGATGGACCTATGGGTCATATTATATTACAGAATAATCTTCGGATCTTTGTATGCCATAGATTGATCTTCAGATCATTATATGAATATGAAATGACCAACGAATCATTCGGGTCTATATGTTACTGCCAGCTATGGACACTTATCCTATGAAATTCTCGGGGCAACACTTGACTTGATGGATCACAAAGAAAAATGGAATCATAAGACATTTGCATTACATATGGTTATGTTTTGACTGATATATGAAATGTAAGGTATTATTGACTATAGTACCTACGACCTAGTGAATAAATGGAATCCTATGTCAGAGATAGCGGCATTTTTGTTATATGTTTCTGTTGTTATAGAATTATATAGAATTATTGGTTAAGTCAGTTACAGTTCGCAAGGTAAAGAGGAATCCTATGAAATAAACTTTCCTACGACAGGTTTTGTTTATTATTTTGAAATTGTGATTTATTTTTTGTGTTATATTGTTTAGTTATACTTGTTGAGTATGTAACTCATTAAATTGCTTTTACATGATTTCAGGTTTTCTTTTGGCAACTGACAGCGTCAGTTCCGCCATCTTTCCGCCGAGTCGATCAGCTGAAACCTAGGATCTCTCTCTCGCATTTCATCATTTGTAGCATATTATCATGTAGATTTATGTCATATGGCTTGTAAATTATTAATAAGGCTTGTAGTAAACGATTTAAAGGTATAGTAAATAATTTATGGCATGTCATATGCATGGTAGTTGTCATTGCATCGCATGTAGAGTTTCTAATATGTAAAGATGTCAATGCGTTTGGTTTTGATCGTATGCTTGTATACTATGTAGACTTATAGCATAGTAATGGTGATTGTTGCATATAGATTCATAGGAGATAAGTCATGATTGAGACTTGTGATAATTTATTTTAAAGGTCATGTAGTTCTTACGTAACATGTTAAAATGTAAAAAAAAAAATGGCATGTTTTTTATGACGTATAGATATAGGCTTGGTTGTTACACTAGACTAACTTGAATGTGTAATGGTTCTAATAATCTGATTCATAAACTTTGCTATTCTAGTTGTTATTAAAGGTTACTCCTATTGATGATATTGTTTAATTTGTTGTTACTATTTTTCATATTTAATGTTGAATTTTTAGTTTATGTGAATACTCAGGTTGTTCATGGCTTGAAATTTGTTAATTAACTCAAATTTTGAATCCATGAGGTCCGGCATCTTCTGCTTTCTTATTCATGGCTTACTGTTGTTGTCAGTTTGAGGCCACCAGTTTGTGTTCATTTAGTGTTTTCCAATTTATTAGTCATACCCATATGTTTAGGATCTAGTTTTTACTCTGTGCAATAGAATGCCAAATGAAACCAGTTCTGTAGTAACCTGCTGTGTTGGCAAAAGATTGTCATTGTTGAGGTTATTATTCTTGGACTCTCTTACTAGTCATAATTGATTGTTGTTTCCAACCAATTTTTTGTTATTCATGTTTTCAGTTTCTGTGTTCATTTTCAGTATAATTTGATAATTGATTATAAAGTAAAATTAAGCATATAAGATACAAATGTTTTTATTATCTTTCCTCTTTGAAGTGGTCATATGATAATCTGCTACTGTTTGCCATTTTGTTTCTGTTGATGTTACTACACAAGTTTGCTAGAATCTGTTGATTGCATGATTGTTTAAGAATAGCTGCAATTGCTCAATCATTCATGTTTACAATGAGTGATAGGTAAGGGTCATATTAAATCTGGTTTGTATGCTTCTTGATCAGTCCAAAATACCTCTGCATTTAAGATCCATTTCTGTTTTAAAACCTTTTTTTATGGAATTGCACTAGATTGTTTGCATTGAATCTGTATAGCATCTCTGTGGAATCCATGTTGAGATCTTCTTATGTTGATTCCATTACCCCATACTGTCATGAAGTACTTTCACCTATTTCATTTGCATTTCAATCTGCCATCTAATATATATTTGCATTTCTGTTTCTTCATTTACACTATTTTAAGTCATCTTATGAAGATAAGATTATTGTTGTTGTGCATGGAATTGGTTGCTGTTAGTCCATAGTTCAAATAGAATCATATGATCTGGTTTGGAATTTTTGATAAAAGTCGGTCTGTGTAATAGAATGGTTTTAATCTTTAGGGACTGTTGAATCATGTATAATCCAAGTCAATCATGCATTCATCTTCTGTTTCTTATATTAATATGTTTTTTTCTGTTCAAAATGCTTCAAATTACTAGAATGTTGGAATGTTGGCCTGTTGATGATAAAATGCTTCAAACTGTTAGTCATTGCCTACTGTTTGTACCTATTGAACCCAGACTGAATAATTCGTACCAAGTTTCTGTTTTAAGTCTTGATTGCTAGTTTGCATAACCAGGCTTGTTTTAGTCTGCTATATCATTTATGTGATGATGTAACATCTTCCTGCTTATGACATAATGATCAAAATGTTGTTATTCAATTATTGTTAAGCTTTGGTTACTGCTTTTGCTGATTGATGTGGATTGAGTAATTTCTTAGATCATTTACGTATATTGTTGAGCAGTTAGTTTCTATTAGTAGTCTTGTTGTTTTTCTTTAAGTTTGGCATATTATTTTAGCATTCATTTTTTGCATTTTTCTATGTTTAGGTCTTGTTTGATTTGTCGTATTGATTAATTGATGTGTTTTTTTGCAATTTGACAGCCTAAGCTATTTATACAGAAACAAAATAGTTACATAAAAGTTTCCCTTAAAAGCTTAATACACTTAAGCACTTCTAGAAATAACTTTCCAAATTCGTCTCTCTCTCATGTATGCTCTTGATTCCGTTAACTGCAACTAAGTGACTCTAGCAATATCTAGAGACTTTTTTGATCAGAGCTTCTTGACTTTCCATACCTGACTTTAACTTTACAGATGCCCAATATCCAAAATATAAAACTCAAGTACAATAATCAACCCAATTACAAATAAACCCAACTCAAATGAAATCCAATTAAAATTGAATCGAATTAAAAATTTAATTTATGGCATATCTAAACCGTACTAAACTTCTACAATATATGCATATATATATTTATTGATTTTTTGTTAGTAAATGTTAAAAAAATATAGAAAGGAAAAAAGAATGGAGAAATTAGAGAAAGTAGAAATCCAAACTCTTAGCGTCTATTGCAGTTATGTCTCATTTTGATACTTTATTAATTTGAAATTTTTAAGAAGAAACTTCAGATGCAAACATTAAAATGAAAAAAAATATGCTGCTATGGTTTAGTTGTAGGTTTAAAATCTAAGTTGTTTTATATATCAACCCTTAACTAATAGAATACGATATTATTTTTGAAAGTAAACATAGAATGTAGTATTATTGGATATATTGTTTAATTTTATTTTTATATATAATTATTAAATGTAACTCAAACTCTAACTATATTATTATTTATAATTATAATTATAATTATTATTATTATTTTATTTACAAATAATAATAATAATAATAATAATAATAATAATAATAATAATAATAATAATAATAATAATAATAATAATATCTCAACAAAATTTTAGGTAAGGAATTGACACCGACATCTAGAATTAAAAATTCACTTCCGATTTTAGTATAGTTCCAATTTTACTTTAGTTCTGATGAGTCCAGCATGGTTCTCCGTACCAGTTTGGGGCCCCGGAAACCATGCCAGGCCTAGTTCCTGAGTTAACATTTGATGATCTGGGAGTCATTGTTAACAACTTAGCAAAGCCAAAGGCCAAAACACGCTAGCAGCAATCATTCCAATAGTCGGCCATCAAGCAAAATTACCTCAAAAATTGTTGTTACCCACAATTTTGGATTACAATAGCATTTACGTTCATCTTATGCTTGCAAAAATCTAGTAAAAGCCAGCATAACAATCACATTCCCAAGATGAACAAAAAATTAATTCGAAGTAAAGGGCCGGCGAAGAGATCAAGAGCAGCTTGCTTTCTAACATAGCTCATTCAATTTGTTGAAAGCAGCTAATTTCTTACCAGCAAGAAAAGCTTCCGTTCTATTCAAGTTTACCAAAATTCATGCGCTCCTGGAGGTTGCAACTTTACTGTCAAACTACTGCTCACAGTTTCTTTAGTCCCCCTCTAGGCTTTTCCATTTGACTGTTTAGTTGTTTCCTTGGGGTGTGATTCCAGGAACCTGAGGAACAGCAGGCTTTGGCTGCTTCACTTTCTCAACTAACATAGCTTGAGTTGTCAGAACTAAGCCAGCAATTGAAGTAGCACTCTGAAGCGCGCACCTTGAAACTCTACAAGGATCGATCACTCCTGTACCCAAAAGATCTTCAAACTCTCCTGTGATTGCATTAAATCCAATTCTCCAATCAGAACATCTTATTTTCTCCACCACAGCTGCTCCATCAAACCCAGCATTTGTTGCTATTATTTTTGCAGGTGCAAGAAGTGCCTGGAAAAATACGATCATAAAAGATACTTCAATAAGCAAACTTTTACTAGATCTGCAAGTTCAAATAGTAGACAGAGTGGTGAGAGTTTAGGGGAGGAAAAAAGAGAGTTACCCTTTATTCTGTAGTTCATTTAAAAATTCAAAATACCAAGATGGAAAAAAATAAACATACTTTTCATAAATGAAGAAATTTCCATCAAATAGTGATTGTACCTTTGCTACAATATCAGCACCAATCTGCTCATCTCTATCTTCCATAGATTCTTGTATGGTCGAAATATTCTCTGCGAGATGCACGTATGCAACACCACCACCAGGTACTATCCCTTCATCCATGGCAGCATACGTTGCATTTTTTGCATCCTCTATCCTGAGTTTCCTATCTTCTAGTTCTGTTTCTGTGTGTGCTCCTACCTGAAATATAAGCAAATCTCCTATTTGCCAAATCAAATATAAAAATAAACTGAATACATAATAAAAATCTAAGCTTATATCTCCCATTATGCTAAGCTGCAAATCATTTTTGTGATATTGGAACAGAAGAGAAAACAAATAACCAAACTAACAGGAGGTATCAGATCTTAAAGTGATTAAATGTATCCCATGTAGTCTGATTTAACAAGCAACCTCTCTACTTGAATATTAGCAGCTATGGAAAAGCAAACTATATGTTTTCATGAATTTGATGATCCCTCCTGATAAATTCCATGTTGGCAATATTTAGAACTTTCGAATGTCTTGGAAACTCCAGCTGTCCTCCACTCATCCCAAAAAGACCTTCCGAGTGAAAAATAATTAGGAAATGAAAAATTGATGCCGATGAGCTGGTCTAGGAGAAAGGCCAATCCCACCACGCAGATATTTAATTTAAACTGTTTAGCTGGTTACTTTGCAAGACAAATATACTCCAGACATTGTCCACTTCGCAAATAAAAAATTCTTGATTGTGATTGTCCGAAGAACCAAAAAACAAATTGATATTGAATAATATGCATACTGAAAATATTTTACAACAGCAATTGTTCCCTATAAAATGATGTATTCCATAATGCATCAGTACAATGCCATATCTTTATCTTTCACTCAACTAGACTTGAATCCCAACAAATACAGCAGCTAGTGCAAAAGATGTGTTAGCAACTGAAATTTTATTCATTCTACAGATCCAGAGAATCTTATATAAAGGGGCAAGATATCGAAAAAGGATTTATATGAAATAGTTTGTAGTTAGCTTATTCTACAAACCTTGATTACAGCCACACCACTAGACAACTTAGCTATTCTCTCTGAGAGCTTTCTGGACAAGTATGAATTATTTGTTGAAGCAAGATCCTTCTTCATCTGCATAATCCTTGCCTCAATCTCAGGTTTAGTAGAAGGATCAGCAATTATGGTTGTTGAGTTACTTGCTATGGTAACCTTCCGTGCAATGCCAAGTTGATCTGAGGTTGCACCTAAAAGGGTCATACAAAAATCTCCCGAAAGAAAATCAGCACCTGAAAAAATCAGAGATGAAATCCATCATACAAGAGTTGATGCAAAGACCAATATACAGCAATAAGGTATTATATGAAATCAGCACTACGAAGAGTCATGTAACAAAGCATTTGCATCTTGCAAGTATAGAGCACCAACGAAAATAACTGTTAGACCTAGCATTACAAGCTTGCCTCATGTGCACAATTCCTAGGGGAACCGACCCAAAACTGAAAAATAACCAATTTTTTACGAACGTAAAGGAACTTGTACAGTTCCGATTCCTCCCCAAACCACCATACTGAGAGCCGAACCCAAATTAAAGCACATTTCAAAACTACATCGTTTAGACCAAAACTAAAATGCTTAGACGTTTAATTATAAAGAACTTTTATTTGATGTTTGTCAAGAGATATACAACACTTAAAGAACAAGAATTTTCTTTGATTTGTAGGCTGAATTCCACCCCCCCACCACCACCACCCAAGAACCATCGGAATTGGACAGTACAGTTCCAGTACTGGTTCCATAATATTTAGGAACCGATTTTTCGGCTACCGGTCCCGCACACCCCTGCGAGACATATATGTTACCTTCCCTTCTGACTATATATGCATTGTCTTGATGATAAAATTCAGAATGTAGAAGCAGTCAGAATACAAAATTCTTAAACTAATAACCTTACTATGGGGATGATGTAGCTTAAACAGGTAATCTCTTCTTAAACAGGTAATCTCTTCTTTTAGGAAAGCTAAACAACTTTTCATCTCTTAATCTTGGGTCATGATTTATGGGAATCAAATTTCATGCTACCATTTGCAATAATGAAAAGCATACATATGAGCAAGAGGGAGTCAAGATAAAAAAATGAAGAGAAAATTTAAGGAACTTGCATTCCATATGATTTAGCAAATGACAAACATTCTCCTTTCCGGAAAAAAAAAATTATGTATCCTAGTTAAGCATCTTGAATATTTCTGTCCAGCAAGAATAGTTCATAATCAACCAAATCAGATTGTTATTACATAAAAAATGGATAGAACGCCAAAAGGCTGTTCTTCTAACCTAACATGCCAAACCATACCTGTAGAAGGGCAGTCATTTTTCAATCAAATACATCAGCGCAAAAACAAAAGTAACATGAACATAGTCAACACCAACTGTACAGACAAGAAGAATGAGACAATTATTATCATGTCATTGACATATGAGACTGGAATTAAATTGGAAATAGCTAAAATTTCACCTGTCAAAAGGGCAATATCTTGCAACAAAGCTTTCTTTCCTTCTCCAAATCCTGGGCATTTTACAACAGCAACATTCAGTAAGCCTTGCATTTTGTTCACCACTAAAGTTTCTAAAACCTGCTTTGAAATATCCTCTGCAAAGATCAAAAGTGGAACACTAAGCTGCATAGCCTTTTCCAACAAAGGGATAATTTCTTTGACAGTTGCAATCTTTTGATCAGTTACTAGAACTCTGGCATTGTCAAACTCTACTAGAGACTTTTCCTGGTTAGTAATGAATTGGGGTGACAAGTAACCCTTGTCAATCTGTCAAAAAATAAATAAATAAATAAATAAATAAACCTTAAAAAAATAGAAAAGAAAAGATAGGTCATAATAAAATAGAAACGAAATTTGGAAAAGAAAAAGACTTCCGTGGTTTATAAAGAAATAAAAGACAGAAAAAAAAGAGAAGCCAAATAATTGCATCTCAATAATTTAAAATAATAGCAGTCGGATTGGCTTGTTATTTAAAACCCCGAGATAATGCACTTTCCTGAAACTATCTACAGAAGTACAGATGGTTTAAAGATTATTCACACTGTAAGCTCACCAATCAGGGGGCATAGTAGTTATAATGTTCTTTATGCAGATTGGCTGAAGGCCACCTGGCTTTCTGAGGATTTATGAATTTAATATAATACTTTTCTATCAAATACCAAGTTTCCAATATCACATTCTCATTTATATATCTGTCCTGCAAGTTAAGAAGCGTTCATGCTTCGACAAAGAATCAAATGATGATCGAGTCAAATCTTTTCAAGAAAATATATGTGTTGAAACCCAATTTCAATAAATATATGTGTTGATACCCCATTTCAAGAAAATAGACTTTCAAGCAGCTTTAACTTAATCACCTTCATTCCTTCCTCTACCAGCACATAGGTTTCAGAGGTTGGCGATGATTCAATGGAGATTACTCCATCACAGCCAATCTTCTCTATAGTCTCAGCAATTAGGTTCCCCACAAACTCATCATTCCCAGCAGAAATTGAAGCAACCGCTGCAAAACAAAAGCATAAAGACTTTCAAGATCCTTTTAAATCAAATGTGTTGTTTCAACAATTTTCAAAATCAGATGGTATGAAGACCTTTTATATTGTCCCTCCCTATTATCGGGAAACTTTTCTTCTTCAAGACTTCAACTAAACTTTTTACTGTCACATCCATTCCCTTCTTTAAAGAAAGAGGGTTGGCCCCAACAGAAATTGCTAACAAGCCAGTCTTGATCATTGCACGTGCCAAAACAATTGCAGTCGTTGTCCCATCACCAGCCGAAGCATTCATTTTGCTTGCAACCTGCAAGCAAACACTTCAATTTGCATATTTATGGTTGAATTAAATCTATAAATGAAAATTCAGGAAGAGGGTTATGTAGCAACCATGAATGACCTCTTGAATTAGCATTGCCCCAGAATTCTCCATTGCATCTGAAAGCTCTATGGCTTGAGCTATTGTCACACCATCATTTACTACTTTTAACGTCTTAGAATCAGAAAGAACAACATTACGTCCTGCAGAATTTGGAACGAAACATATCAACAACACACAACTTATCAAACATCAATCAACTAAGAATGATAAACTTGTCATGACCAAAAGAGTTGATCAGTTCTATTATTGTAGCCACTAATTTGCAAAAGCATTTAACAGTTATGATATTGCAAATATTGATCACAGTTCCCCTTCAGAGTGATTAAATAACAATAAATCGAAAAGTTACAATTGCTAATGAATAACAAAATATTTTTGAACTTATAATCCAAACTATTTCACACAAGAAGAACGAAAAGGGAAACAGAAAGAGGTTACCTTTAGGACCTAAGGTGAGAGAAACAGCATCGGCTAGCTTATCAATTCCTGATTGCAAGGCATCTCTGCATTCTTTTCCAAAAGATATCTTCTTTGCCCCAGCCCTCACCATAAAATGATGATTTTTCCATATAGAGAGAGAGAGATGGAGAGGTTTACTTACAGAGAAGAGAAGGGACTTTGTAGGGAAGATATGGGACTTGGAGATAGGAAGTGAGGTAGTGAAAGACATGCTCCAAGTGACTGAGCAGAGAGGGGAAGGGTTTTTGAGGGGCTTTGTCAAGTGATTACGTTATGATGCACCTCTCCACTCTACTCTGCCCAATAATGTCCGATGCTGTTTGGACGGCAAGCCCATAGGTTTTTACACAAACAGCATATTAAATTTTAATACGCTAATAAAGGGTAATTTAAAAAAAAAAAAATTTCTTGAATAACCACTTTTAAATTATAAATAAATTATAAATAGTTTATAAACAGATTGTAACCAATTCATAATAAACAAATTATTATAATTCTTGTAAAAGTTAAAATTGATCATTTTAAATATTACAAATATAATTAATCTAAAAGTTATTTTCAGACTTAAAAACTAGACTTTTTTTTTTATTAAGAGTCTAGATTACAATTAAGTAAATTTCGCGAATCCCTGCTCCATTGCTATCTCCATTTAAAAGGAAGAAATTTTCGAGGTCCAACTGTCTAAAAGTTATTTTTAGACTTAAAACTATATTTTTTTATTATTAAGAGTCTAGGTTACAATTAAGGAAATTTCGCGAATCCCTGCCCCGCTAGACGCGGCCATGGGACGGGTTGGCCCATCTGGCTCAGTCCGTCCAAAAATTGGCCCGGCCCGTACTTGACCCGGAACTACTCGAACCAAAATCAGAACGGTCGATCGGCGGTCCGGTTCAAGTTCAACGAATTTTCGAACTGTAACTTTTATGAATCGTGAATTGTAATCGAACTGTCTAATTGAACCGGCGGTTAACTGTTAAGATTATTCAAAATTTGAAAATCTGGAAATCGCGGTTCAAACCGACGAGCTTGGTTTAGAATGGTGGCAAGCCAACTGGAGGCTGGGCTCGGTGGGCCAACGCATGGATTAGACCGGCGGGCTGTGCGGCCTGTGTGCGCAGGACCTGGAATAGGTAGGCCCCGTGAGTCGAAGTCGCTGGCCTAGTTCGTCCTCCCTTGCCCAGGCGCCTCTGTTATGTTCCTGTAGATGGGCCCGGCAGGCTCAGCCCTTGGGCTGGCCCAGTAGGTTGATAAAAAAGGCAGAAAGTGGCAGATTTTGGGGGCGGGAGAAACTAAATTCAAAATGTGGACAATTTTGACCTTACGTACAGTGAAAAATGGGTAGTTTTTGAGGATATTTTGTGTCCAACAAAATTTTAGGAATTTTCTATAAATTGGAAGGGGGTGGCAAATTTTTTTTCCAACTTTGCTCACACTCTCTACTTATTCATACTATCAAAAAAAAATTTAATTAATTGTTATAGTGTTTAATTTACACCATTACTCTGCTTAATTTTTTTATACCACTACTATACTTAACTTTTTTTTTTCTCAAAATTATCTTAGTTATTTTTAAAAAAAAATATGTATCAAACCGGATCAAGTTCTGCCAGAGGAAGGGGTAAGGAACCTGAAATTCAAGAAGTTAGAGACCGGATAATTCATGATTTATTCGATTATCCAGTCGATCCAACAAGAGCTCAAATGTTTATTGGAGAAGTGCCTATAAATTCTCCAACAAATTTTGAACATTTCACAACCGAGGAGTCGCGACAAAATTTACATTCCAAAATGCCGTCACCGCCACCATCCCGACAAACACAGTAGTATTTGAGTTTATTTTTTTAGTAGTTAATTTTATTTTGTTAATTAATATATTTAATTTAAGTTTTTTTTATTTTTTATTTTTTTCATAATTTGTTTAAGTTATTTTTTTATGTTATTTATTTATTTTGTGTTCTGTTTACAGTTACTTATTTTGTTTATTTTTTTTCTTAATTTATTTTGTCTGGTTTACTTATTTTATTTAATTTATTTTTTTTTTTACTTATCTTGTTTATTTTTATTTTTTAGTCCTATAATTAATTCAGAGGAGGAAGTTGAGACATAACAATAATATATATCGCAAAAGCACACAAGCGATGTACCTAAACATTTCCGGCGGGAGTCCGCCGGAAATTCCGAATACGTTTAAGTTTGTAAATACTGTAACATACGTTACAAGTGGAAAATCGGCGGAGAGTATGGAACGATGAAGCGGCACATGGAGCAAAAGCATCCAACGGAATTTTTCGGTAAATAAATATCTCAAACGCAAATATCCGGATACGCGTCTTCTAAAAATTCTATTTTTAATTGTAATGATAGAGATTATAAAAAAGGATTAGCTGAATTTACATGTGTTGAAAAATTGTCTTTTTCTTTTGGTGAAAAATAAGGTTTCATTAAATTTTTAAAATCATGTGTTAATCCACTTGCTAAAACTGTTTCTAGAAATACAACTAAAAGAAATATTTTAACTTTGTTTAAAGAAAGAAAAAATTATTAATTGCTCAATTTGCTGCAATGGAAGGGTGTATCTCTTTCTGTTCCAATATTTGGATAGATAATTGGCACAACCATTCCTACATGGGTTTAACAGTTCATTATATTGATAATTCATGATAGTTGCAAAAAAAAATAATTGCCTTTCGTGCTTTTGACGAAAGGCATACTGCCACTAATATTTATAACATCATTCATAATATTTTAGATAAATATAAAAATTGTTAAAAAAATTTTAACAATCTCATTTGATAATGCTACATTAAACGCTGCATCTATCCATCAATTAGAAGAACTATGCCAACCAAATGTTGGCGGTAAATTTTTTCATATTAAATGTGCATGCTATGTTTTGAATTTGTGTGTTCAAGATGGTTTAAAATTTTTAGAAGTGCACATTTCACCTATTAAAAATGCAATTAAACATTTATACTCTTATAATAAATTTATGAAAAATTGGTTTAGATTTTGTAGAATTAATAATTTGACTCCTACAAACTTTAGATGTGATATTGTAGTGGAATTCCACCTACAATTTATTAGCACAATCGTACGAATATAAGGATGTATTGTGCGCTTTTTACAATTTCTAGGATAATCACGATATTGTGATTTATCCACAATTATGAGAAATTTGTTTAAAAATAATTAATTTGCCAGAAATTTTTAATGATGCTACTAAAATATTTATTCATGTTTACAAACCAACATCACATATTTTTTTGCAATGTAGTGTTAATATAGTAGATAGATTGCAAATGTTTGAAAATGATGTTAGTTTAAAAGATTGTGTGCAAGTAATGAAAAATAAATGATTAACTTATTTTAAAAGTATTCCTTATTTATTTTTTATCGCCGTTGTGTTTGATTCAAGGTGTAGATTAAATATTTTAAAAACTATTTTAGATATTTATTTGAATTTGCTTATAGATGAAATGATTAATGTACATAGTTTAGTTAATGAAACTAGACAAATAGTTAATGATTTATTTCTTGAATTTTCTGCAAATAATGCTTCGGCTATTGCTACTGAGGTTGGCGGAAGTTCTACTCCCGCCAGACCTGGTGGGACCTCGGTTCAAAATAAAATGTCTCTTATTTATTCCCAACGCCAAAAAAAGGTTAAGGGGAACCGGTGCAAGTTCCTATCCAAAACTTGACAAATACCTGTCAACAGAGTTTGAACTTTCAGGCGTAGCAACGGATCCAATAAATTTCGATATCTTGGAGTGGTGGAGTAGACATGAAGATACCTTCCCAATTATGGCGAAAATACCTAAAGAAGTGTTGGCGGCGTCGATCTCACTGTCGCTGTGGAGCAAGCATTTAATGCGGGCGGCTTACTGCTTTCCAAGAAAAGAACAAAATTAAGAGCGGACAATCTCGAAACCAAACGTGCGTCGGCGATTGGTTGGCCGCCGATGCACATAAACAAGATTATTGGACTTCTTCCTCGGATGAAAGTTCCGAAGTGACTGAAAACTCCTCCGCCATCGAAAATTAAGGTAGACAATAGAACTACGTGAGTTTTGATTTTTCTTTCTGTTGACGTTCGATTTTTGCACCCCAAAATCCTTCGAGGATGATAAAGAGTTTCGAATTAGAAATCGGCCTGATTCCTTTTCGGTCCGCTCTTTCCTCTTTTCCTAAAATATTTTTCTTAATTTTTTTAGTCCTTTTTCATGATTAAATGAATTCTTGAAATACCCTTCTAG
>CANUEY010210835.1:0-17695 GCA_948099555.1 Croton setiger
AATGGCATGTAATTAAGAATGATACGTATGTAGCTCTTGGACTATTAATGGGATGTTCTTAGGTTGATTAAAGTGAACTAATTCAAATGCTTATATTGAATATGGTTCGGTGAATGGATAGGCTACCCCTTAAAAGGTTGAGAGAAAGAATACTTGTATGATGACATTCTAGCTATGTGAATGGTGATGTATGCCTATGTATATATATATATGTTAGTGTGATAATTTGGAAGTAACGTCATCCGATATATGTCAGAAAAAAAGAACAAAGAAAAAAAAATGGCCTGTTTTATGACATAGGAATATAGAATGAGGTGTTACAGTTTTAATTTCCGCAATTTAAATTCCCGCAATTTATTGCTTTCTGTTTTGTGTTTGTACAAACGACTTTTATCACCGATTAGGAACATCGATAGTTGCTTTTCAAAATAAATTAGTCTTAACTTTAATTTTCGGAAAATCAAATTTGGTTTCAGAGGCCGGTAAATCCGGGCGTTAGTCGAAATGAAATTTCGGTTAACGTACCCTACGCGCTTTCCTGGAATTTTTGGTTCGGATTTTGCCTTATCCAAATTAAAAACGGAGTCAAATCTTTTTGGTTTTCTAAAAACCGGTTCCCGAAATGGGTGATGACTCAAAATGATTTTAAGACCGACTAGTTCGGCACTGCAACCAAAAAAATGCGTTTATTCGCCCTCTTTTCAAAAATCAAAAAAAAGAAATTTTGCAAACCTTTCCCGGCTTCTCGAAACAAGCCGGGGCGAGGGTCGACCCGTTGGCGGTGAAACGGGGGCCGTCAACACTATTATTGCTCATATGTAGTTTACATTTACTGAGTATGCGACTCATTCAAATCGCAATATGTGTTTCAGGTCTGCAGTCCGAATGAGGTACTGAGGCTTCACTCGTCTATGCACAGGTCGGTCCAGCAGGAATCTAGGCCTCTCTCCTCTTACAGTCCATATTGTATATGTTGCATATAGTGTGTTTATGCTTTATTTTGTAAGCATAATTTTATATATTTTTGGCATGTAATTATATAGTGCTATGTTTTATAGCCTTTTGGATTAACTGTTATTATATCTATATGATGTTATATGTGAAGTATGCTATGATGATATATGCTGTTGGATGTTTGTTATGAATGTTATACATGTGGTAGAGATTTAATAGAGATGACAATATATGACATATGTTACGTATGTTAAAAAAAAAGGTCTGTTTTATGATATAAGAGTATAGTAAGAGGTGTTACATAACATGTCATTCCTTTTTCTTTAGTTGTGATTTATCAACTAAGTGTTGCCCCGGGAATTTCACGGCATATTAGTAACCATAGCTGGCCAGCAAACCTGTAAGACCGGAATATATCGTCAGTCAAAAAGGGATCCGTGGATCAACCTTTATTATGCAGTATACACCAGATCATTCAGCATCATATAGGACCTGTAGGTTTTTCTATAGCATATAGGACCAGTAGGCCTTTCCGTCAAATCATAGAGAAAACCATGATTTCTCAAACGTGAAATTTGCAAACACTGGCTATGATAATCACAACAGCCATATTTAAGTCCTGTGGAAATGTACTTATAAATCATACTTTTCATATCGTCATGCTTCATATATTCATATGACCGGGTTTCAGTGCGGTTAAAATCAACATATATATCATATAAACCAGATCAAATAACTCAACTGGTCGGATTTCAGTACCGACTCAAGAACCACAAACATTACAATTCATATAGCACATATATCCAATTGACTGGGCTTCAGTACCGGTCCAAACAATTTATCCAAAAACATATAACAGCAGTTTCATACCTCATAGATGACCGGACTTCAGTTCTAGTCTAAATAGCTCAATATAACATATTTGGCAATATCAAAAGTTCATATCAAACACATATAAGTAAGTGGTTTTAGCACTTACCTCACTGCTGTGAACTCGGGTGGCCCTCGGGTTACTTACCCCGCGCCGCTCGAGTACTTGATGCGTCTATACTGCGTAGCATAGCAATGATGTTTAAATAACCAAATCATAAATCCATATATGCTATGATGCATGATTTCATATTTAATCTCTGAGTTAACTTTGTTTAAAATTAAATCCGTTTATTTTCCATATTGAAACTCATTTCATAACATAATAAACTTGTTTATAAATCTCAATTTTTCATATAATAATTATAATTGATAATAATTATAATTATTAAAATCAAAACCATATTTAAATAAACCAAACAAATAATTAAAACCAATTTAATACTTAAATTCTTTAACTAAACATTTAAATTTTGATTTTCAGCCTCAAAACGATCTCAAAATAAATTTCTGACGTAAAAAACGGATTCAGGACGTCGAAATTAGGTTGGAAGGCTATAACATAATTTATAAAAGTTTTCCGGTCAAAAGTGTAAATAAATAAAATTGAGGGACCAAAAATGTAATTATCCAAAATCACAAAATCTGCCCAGGAGGGCTATTTTGCAAAAATGCAGAAACTACAGGGGTCAATTTGCAATTATCAAAACATAAATCAGTTGGACTAAATTGAAAACAAACTTAAATTCATTTTGGAGGGCTAAATTGCAAAAATCATAAAACTGGAGGGGTCAAAATAGTCGTTACCCAATATCTAAGCACCAGAAAGCAAATTTCACCAAAACGTGCAACCCTCTGTCATTTTAGCCAGACGCGTGCGTCCCGCAGGATCAAAACGCAGAACATGCGTGCGTTTTGGCCTCCCCCACAGCAGCCCACCTGCCAGCCTCGCCTACCTCGCCCAGAAAATCTGACTCTCCAGCCAACTTTCCGACCACCGTACGTCCTCCTTCGGTGGCTTTCCGGCGAACTAAGACCACCTTTCTCTTCCTCTACACACCCTCTAGCTAATCATCGAAGCCAAATTTCCAGAAACCATCTGGATCAAAAGATACAAGTTCTCAAAGTTAACTCCTCAACACTGCTTACCCAGAACCCAGAATCTGCCTAACTCTCAACCCAACTTCCAACCACTTTTTCGGCCACCTCCAGTGGTTTTTTGGAAAACTAAAACGATCCGTCTCTAGAAAAACATACCCTCTACAAACCCATATAGCCAAAACTCACATAGGCTTCACCAATTGGAAGTTATAACCCTCTAAAGTTGGTACCCTAAAACTGCCCAGAATTAGAATCTAAGTACCCAGAATTTGTTTCTCTTTATTCCATGATTTCTAACCAATTTCCTTCCACTCTAACACATCTAAACACTTCCTAAACTACCCAAGAACATGTAAAAACATTTGGTTTGAAGATTTCCCAAGGATTTCTCTCTTTTCTCTTCCTTTTTCTTCATTTTTCTTTCTTTTTTTTCTTTCTTTCTTCTTCTTCCTGTCACTTTGCTTACTTTTTCCCTTCTATTTTCCACTGAAATAGCCACTATTTTGCCTCTTCAGCTCATGCATAAACTGTCCAAAACATGTCCAGCGGCTGCTTGGTCTTAATTTGGCCAAAAACTATCCAAATTTTTGCTTTAACCTTACTTAAACATTTAGTCTTCTTATGGATAGAGGACAAAAGGATTAGGTCTCTCTTTGTGTAGGGTATGGTATAGGGTGAAAGGTAGGGTAGACTCTTTGTCTAAGTATGGCACTAGTCTTAGATGATTCATTCCCATTCCCTTTCTTATTATTTCCTTTCCTTTCCTTTCGTTTTTTTATTATTTTTATCACTCTTGGTTTTACCACTCATTTTTTATTCCCCCTTATTTATAGGTGGTATGCGGTATGAATGCATGAATGCATACATCTTTCACGCCATAATTCATTTTAATGTCATGGGATGAATGCAAAGGTCTCATCAAGGGTATCCTAAAGGGAAGATTCTAATTTGGATGAGAAAACTGAGTGACTAATAGGGACCCTTGTGCGCCTAAAGAAAGGATATACCTCGCCACATGCGAAACAGAGAGTTTCGCGTGGTTCCAATAGTACGCTTACTTTTGGGCCACCCCTAAAAAGATTAGAAGTGGTTTTCGGCACCAAGGTGGGACATTTTCGCTGTCCGTTGACATCTTCAAGGAGATGTGCCAATCAAGCGCTACTCGTTATCCCGACTCACAAGAAGTTTTGTAGAGAGAGAAGAAATTCATTTGAAATTCATTTTTTATGATTTTTGGAAAACTCATCATCATCGTCATCATGAATTTTTGAAAACTACGCACATCAGATGCAAATGCAGTTCATTTTATTATTATTTTTTATTAGTCCAAATCTTCTTCACAGCTTCTTTAGGAAAGAGCCTTCGTTTCCTATAAAAAAAGTTAGGAGAAAATATATGCAATGGCATGGATGCAATGGTAACCCTCACTTAACTTTAGTTAATTCTCCCCAATGGAGTCGCCAGATTGTGAACCCTTACCAGAGGTGCTGCCCTTTCCGAGTCGCCGGGCCGATCCGCGAGGAAAGTCGGTTGGCCGGGGATGTTCACTCGGGGTGAAAAATGTGTGTGTAGAGTCGCCACTTAATTTATTTTGTTGAAGGGGAAAAATTAAGAAAGAACCTCTTAGTGACTCCGTTTTACGATTAACTTATTTCTAGGTTAATCGCCCCAATGAATGAAATGCACTAGTCTTCGAACCCGAGGTGGATTCGGAGGTTATTTCATGCATTCATACCAATTGATTTTTCTCCTAAATGAATATTATACAGGAATGATGATTTGGACGAAATGATAGGGAGTGAGGAGACCTGTTATTCGAGGTTATATCTCGAACATGCCTACATATTCTCTTTTGAATGAGAGATTAAGGTCAATGTAGTTCGAACTTGCCTATTTAAAGGCGATGGAGTGGGTGTATGCATGTATGCATGCTATGAGTGTGTGAGAAGTGGATTTAGGCCTAGTGGCCAAAAAGAAGTTTATCGACGTCTATGGTCGAAATGTAGGCCTAGTGGCCGAAAAGGAGTTTATCGACTTCCGTGGTCGAAAAAGGAGTTTATTGACGTAGGTGGTCGAAAATGGAGTTTATCGACGTCCGTGGTCGAAAATGGAGTTTATCGATGTCCATGGTCGAAAAGTGTGAAATTTAGGCCTAGTGGCCGAAAAAGGAGTTTTATGACTTCCATGGTCAAAATTGTGTTTTAATTGGTTTAGAGACTAAAAAGGAGTTTTATGACTTCCGAGGTAAAAAATGTGTTTTGATTGGATTTCTGCTGGGGAATATTGATTTTTAGGCCTTTTGGCCAGAAGCGTGTTTTTGTGTGTTTCCGCTGGGGAGAAAAAGGGAGTTTGTTAGGCCTTGGGGCCAAAATTTGATTTTTGGTTTGGCGCTTTCGGCCAAAAATGTGTTTGTTTTAGGCATTATTAGCCAAAAAGTAATTTAGCGGCTTTGTGGCCGAAAGTCTTAATTTTGGTGGCGCGGCGGCCAAAATGAGTGATTATAATGGCATATTTCGCCAAAACGTATATGCATGAGATGCAAATATCATGTATGCATGATGCAGGATGCAATGTGAGAGAATAAATCAAACAGAAAGAGTTTCGGAATATACCTGTGGCAGTTGACGTCCGCTCCTTAGCTTCAGCTTGATTTGGACTTATTTTTATGTGATAAATGTATGCAAATGCAAGTTATCAAAGAGATGCAGTGCAGAAAGCAGTATAGAATTGCCTTTGAGATGAAGAATTACCGTAGGCAAGAAGGGAGAAGAGAGCGGCTGTCAACACAGCTCAAGGTGTGAAGAAAATGAAGGTTTTGGGGGGTATTTATAGGTGAAATTCGGCCAAAAAGTCAACAGAGGGCGGCTCGGGCTGCTGTTGAGGACGGCCGGGGCTGCCTTGTAGGGTGGCCTTGGTGGGCGGCCAGGGGTGCCCTGGAGGGCAGCCTGGGCTGCCTCTAGAGGGCGGACAGGGTTGCCTCCAGAGAGCGGCCTGGGCTGCCTTGGAGGGCGGCCAGGGGCGCCTTCCTTGGGCGGACAGGGCTGCATTGCCTCCGCAATTCGCGCGTGTTTCGTTTTGGAGCCTTTTCGGGACGTTCCGGGACTCCGATGGTTATTCCGAGGGCAAAACTGTGACCCTCGTAAAATCTCAGACAATTCAAGTACCATGAAGGCATACTTCCGGTGCTGTTTTACAAAAATGTCCGGTCCGACGCGACTGTTCGCGGTTTGCGGAAAATCATTTTCCGGGCCTCAAAATTCGAGTATTCACACACATTTGAAGCCCCTCTAGATTCTCCTCTTTCTGGTCTTCCTCGCCTATATCACCGTAAACAAAATGGCCCGATGTTGAAGGTACATCAATCTTGCTGTCGGTACTGTCGTTCGATGGCATGTACTCTTCGTCACTGCTAGAACCACTCAACGCAAACATCTCCTTCTCCTCCTCTTCTCCAATCTCCTCGTTTTACCGTTCAGCTAGACTGTAAATCGCTAAATTAACATCCTCATTTGCTTGTCCCGTATATTCCTAGTTTATACTCTCATGTACAGTGCCACTTATTTTGCCCCCTATAAATGGTTCAGAAACAGTACCAACCTGAACATCGTCAATTTGTTCCGTTGTTACATACAATTCTGACTAGTTGAATGCGTACATGTATAAGAACAGAACAATCTCGTCGTTCTGCATAATGATATACCGCCTGAAACCATAGTATTCTGTCCAGACCATAATAAAATGCAATTGCACCACGTTTCTATCCACCCCATAAGCTCTGCATACCCGATCATAAAGTTGATAGAAAGACTATTGAGCATCGATGCATATTGTTGTGTCGATGTGATTGTAATTCAGACCAACTACATCATCCACAAATGGAAGTGCACTGCTCTAGTATATATTTAACGGAAATGGAGCAGTATATGTCATTTTTAATAACTACTACTGAAACAATACAAACTCTCTTATATATCTCAAAAAATTTTCCCTCTCAATTTTGTTCGGGCTATTCTGTATTTGTCTGTTGATTTTATTGAAAATAAATTCGCATACTGGATTTGATAACTAATTTTCTGTACATTTTGTCGTCACTTCCTGCAGTGCTGATACGTGTCCTTTTTTTTTCAAAATTCTAGCGTGCTAACACATGGATTTGTATACTCATTATACGAATTTAGAGTTTGCATAATGGAATGGAAATTTTCAATTTTCTATTAAGAATTCGCATACTCTACATGGGCACACTATATATTTTATGTCCAGCATTTAAATTTTAAATATGGGTTGGGAAAACAAGTGCACGAACGCTATATATTTTATGTCCAGCATTTAAATTTTAAATGTGGGTTGGGAAAACAAGTGCTCGACTTAGGCATCACATGCATGTACCAATGAAAACTTAAAAATCCCGTTGCCCAAAAAGTGAAAATCCCATTCCCTGCTGGGTCATTTCTCTTTATCATCTTCATTATACTACCGTTACCACACGCCAAACGTGGTGGCCTCTGTACTCTATTTCAAACGCTACTATGAGATAAAGATTCTGACGCTGCAATACGTCACTGTCTACAGATTCTGAAACCCAGAACCCACTTTCCTAAGCCCCACCGCCAACCGAATAAGCAACTCCGCTTCATGGAATCCGACGAGGACAAAGACCCCGTCGCTCTCTTCATGTCTCTCGACGACTGGCAGGACTGCTCTTCTCAACCCTCAGAGACATTCTTGGTTGGTTTCGTTATAGCTAACATAGTGGGTCTCCGTTACTACTCGGGAACGATCACCGGACGGGAACTAGTGGGTCTGGTTCGAGAACCCTTCAATGTTCATGATCAAAACGCTATCAAGGTTTTTAACACAAGATCGCTTCAAGTGGGTCACATCGAAAGGTCAGTTGCTGCTGTTCTTTCTCCTTTAATTGACTCCCATATAATTACCATTGAAGGTATTGTGGCGAACTCGCGTAGTGGTAGTAATAAGTTCAAAATTCCATGTCAAATTCATATTTTTGCAAAGTTTGAGGATATTGCGAGCGTGAAATCTGTAATTTCACGTGGTGGGTTGGTTCTAATATCTGAAGTGAATGCGAGTTTTGGGTTATCGGAAGCTATGGCGGTTAAAGAAAAGAACAGGAAAAGTGGGCTTAAAAGTTTGGATGAAATATTTAAGTTAGTCGATAACAATGTGAATAATAAGGGGAAACTTGGGTCTTTAGAGCCACCCAAGGATGTCATTAAGTCTGATCTTTTTGAGCACCAAAAGGAGGGATTATGGTGGTTGATGAGTAGAGAGAATTCTGGAGAGTTACCTCCATTTTGGGAGGAGAAAGATGGGGAATTTGTAAATGTTTTGACGAATTATCACACTGATAAGAGTCCAGAACCATTGCGCGGTGGAATTTTCGCTGATGATATGGGTTTGGGCAAGACTTTAACTCTACTTTCTTTGATTGCTTTTGATAAAGTTGGCATTGGTGCCACTGTTGACAGAGGCTATAATGAACATATTTGCGAGTTGGATGGGGATGATATTTTGAGTGATAAGAAGCGGAAGAGGGGTAGGCCAAGAACAAAGGGGCCTATTAAAACTCAGAAAACGCTTGTGGATAGCAATGTAAAGGGCAAATCTATCAGTGCAACTGATAAGTCTTCTAGTGTTTTATGTGCAAAGAATACATTAATTGTATGCCCTCCTGCTGTATTTTCGTCGTGGATAACACAATTAGAAGAGCACACTCACCATGGATCATTCAAGGTATACCTATATTATGGAGAAAGGACAAAAGATGCTGAGGAGCTTAAGAAGCAAGATATAGTGTTGACAACATATAGTACTTTAGTGAGTGAAGACTCTTGGGAAGACTCACCTGTGAAGATGATTGAATGGTGGAGAGTTATTTTGGATGAGGCTCATCTCATTAAGAATGTGAATGCACAACAAAGTCAAGCAGTAACTAATTTGAAAGCTAAGAGAAAATGGGCTGTTACAGGAACCCCCATACAAAATGGATCCTTTGATTTGTTTTCGATGATGGCCTTTTTGCGGTTTGAGCCGTTCTCACTCAAGAATTATTGGCAAAGTCTGGTACAGCGCCCACTTTCCCAGGGGGATAAGAAGGGGCTATCAAGATTGCAGGTAAGTAATATGGCTGAGTTTCTTTCATATATTAATTTATTATGCTTGTTACATATTGAATATTGTTGGCATTGCGATTTTTTTTTTTTTTTGAATAATTTCTCTGCTTACTAAAATGGTAAAACTGCATGATTCTGTTTTCTGTAGCCACAGTGAGTTAAATTTCTGGAGCATAAAAGAGAGAGTTTTCACCAAAGAAACCTTTAAACATTTGATTAGGGGTGTTGGTACTGGATTTGATTGATGAACCCAATCAAACATCTTAAGCTTATAATTTGTCAAATTTTACACCTTTCCATCTAAATGCAGAGTATATTATTGCATTAGCATAGTGAACTACTTCAAAGCAGGTGCGAAATGAATTAATTTGAGTAGTCCTACATTTACGACATCCAAGTTCTCCTTTTAGATCTTCCTTTTGTTTTCCTTTCGCAATTGGTGTTTGTAACTGGTAAGGTTGTCTCAGAGAAATTATTTTAAAAAATATATTTTTTTTTTCTTTTTGTTTTCTGAATTTATAATATGGGACATTCAGTGGTCAATTTCAAGAATTTTCAAGAACTAAAACTTACATTTCTATGCAAAAAAAAAAAAAAAAAATATGTAGTTGATTGAAGTGTTAGCATGTAGAGGTATTAATTTGTTTCAAATGAAATTCAACTTATATCTTGTGAAGTGTGAAGTTTGAGAAACATTTTGTAACTTCCTGGTTACAAAATACTTGATAACATCGCAACATCTTTGCAGTGACACAGCTGCAATTTATCACCATCATGATTGAGGGTGTATATGCCTTTGCTGTTTGAGTTGCCATGGGAGAAAAACACATTGAAAAATTGTTAATGGAGGCCGTTAAGGCTTGCTTTTAAGGTGAATTTCTCATGTATTAGCCCTGAAACCGTATAGCTATACGACACTTGGAAATTACCTTTTCCGAACGAGCTCCAAATTTGTCAGATTAAATGATCTCAACCTGTAAAACTAAGCGTTCCATCTTCTGCTTTTGAAAACTGTTAATATTTTCTTCTCCTGTGTTGTAGATGAACTAAACCTTGGTTACACAAAATGACATCAAGCAAGAATTTTCTTTTCGCAAAATATTTCTGAATGTGAACATGGACAATGTTTGTTTGGGATTTTGGTCAGAAAACATTTAGAATGAAGCACTTATTTGAGATCTGCATCCTTGGAAAGTACAAGTAGGGGTGATTTAATTAATTAATGCTTCTTTGCAAAGATAAATTCAAGTAAGAAGTAATAATGTTAATGGAGAATGATTTAATGCTTATTTCCCAAAGAGTAAATAGAAATTATGAAACTTAAAATTACGGACTGTGTTATTCGACAGGAATTAAAAATAATGGACTTTTTATTTTTTTTATTTTTTTATTTTTTTTTTACATTTTGAGTGCAATACATGCTTCCTATTTCCCATGCTTTACTGTTTGCAAGAAGAAATGTGATTCACGAGTTTTCTTATTTGTGCCTTTCCTTTTATGTTTGTTTTAACAGCTTCATATGGTTTTAGGTTTTGATGGCAACCATTTCCCTGCGGAGAACAAAAGACAAGGGTTTGGTTGGATTGCCTTCTAAAACTGTAGAGACATATTATATTGAACTTACTGGAGAAGAACGGGAGTTGTATGACCAGATGGAAGTGGAAGCTAAGGGTGTTGTTCAAGGCTTTATTAATGCTGGTAGTTTAACACGAAACTATTCAACTGTGCTTTGCATAATTTTACGACTCCGCCAGATATGTAATCATCTCGCACTTTGTCCTTCAGATCTGAGATCACTGCTGCCTTCTAGCAGTATTGAAGGTATATGTAATTTTCAATATTACTCCATTCATTTCAGTTGTTGGAATTTATTTTGTTTCTTATATATATATATATATATATATATATATATATATATGTTTCATTTTACTTGCTTGGGTTTCCTTGAATTGTTCAAATTTATTTCATATTTCCCCCTGTTTGTGTATCAGTTTTTCAGCCAAATTCATATCATGAAAGTCTTACTGATATTATTGAGGACATGGAATATTTGGTTATAAAGACATGGAATATTTGGTTATAAAACCACTCGCACTCACCACTTCAGGTGTAGTTTATTCTACATTTTACTGGTTGATCACTATTCTGCATTTTCAATGTCTCTTCTATGTTATTTGTTGGTCATTAATTCTTAACCACTTGTTTCGAAGACTTCTGAAATGAACCTAGATTTGCATGTGGATACTTGATAACTAGGTCCGAATTTTTATCGGAGTATTTTTATTTCTTGCATAATAACAAGCAATAATTTTAAATTATTGTAGAGCATTACATGGTCAATCAGGCATACATAGGTGATCAAAACTTCTTTTTTTTTTTCTTTTCTGTTAATTTTGGCCCTTTTTTTTTGTAAAGGAGTTGTATGTAAGTTCTTGCGATTGTCAGCTGGACCACTGAAATGTTTTTGTTACGTTCACTGACCATTTAGAACTGCGAACAGATGTATCCAATAACCCTGAGTTGCTTGAAAAGGTAGTAGCTGTGCTGCAAGATGGTGAAGATTTTGAATGTCCAATCTGCATTTCTCCACCAACTGACACTGTAATTACATGCTGTGCTCACATCTTTTGCCGAGTATGCATCTTGAAAACATTGCAACGTACAAAGCCCAGCTGCCCACTTTGTCGTCGTTCACTATCAACATCTGACCTATTCTCAGCTCCTGTTGAATCATCTCACTCTGAAAACTATTTAAAGTCCTCTTCAACAACTTCTTCCAAGGTATCCATTCTCATGAGACTCCTTAAAGAAGCAAGAGATAAAGATCCGGTCTCAAAATCAGTAATATTTTCACAATTTCGAAAGATGTTGATATTACTCGAGGAGCCACTAAGAGAAGCGGGGTTTAATATATTGCGGTTGGATGGGTCAATGAATGCAAAGAAGAGAGCACAAGTAATAAAGGAATTTGGGGTGCCTGGACCTGATGGACCATCTATTTTGCTTGCAAGTCTTAAAGCTTCAGGAGCTGGCATAAACCTTGCAGTAGCTTCCAAAGTGTACTTGTTTGAACCATGGTGGAATCCAGCAGTTGAGGAACAGGCTATGGACCGCGTCCACCGAATCGGACAAAAGCAAGATGTGACAATTGTGAGGTTGATAGCTAAGAAAAGCATTGAGGAAAGGATACTGGAGATGCAAGAAAGGAAGAAAAAATTGGCGAGGGAAGCGTTCGGGAAACGTGGAGGAAAAGTACATGAGGTTAGTATAAATGATCTTCGAGCACTCGTGTCCTTATGACCATAACCATAGAAATGCTTTTTTTTTTTTTTTTGGAACTTAGATGCCTTTTAGTGCTCTGTAAGATCTTTATTTAGCACCATGTTTTTTTTTTTTTTTGGTGTACGGAAGGTATAAGTACAAATTAATATCCTCAATTTTTTACAACATCATCATCATCATCATCACCGACGTCATTATTTATTATTATTATTATTATTATTATTATTATTATTATTATTAAACTTTGAGCTAAATTTGAATATGGAATAGAGAAATTTTGAATGATTGTATCTACTCTTTGGACTAATTGCAGGAGTTAGCAATATTTTTCTTTCTTAATCTGCGCGGTAATGTTTTATCCCTTAAATGATAGTTTTACACAAGTGCCATTCAAATTTTACTAAACACCAAAGCAAAGGCTTATTGCAATAGCAGTAATCTAACATTTCTGAAATTGAACTTTAATTTGTAATAAATAAACAGTTTTATTTCTTTGGTACAATTAGGTACTTCTAGTCGGTTTTTATGTCTATCAATAGATTATAAAGATCAAAATGTAGTTTTTCATTTTCTTTCTTTAGTTATAGATCAAAATGTAGTTTTTCATTTCTTTCTTTAGTTATGAATGGCAGAAAAATAAAAACGAAATTTGCAATAAAAAAATTATTATTATTTTTTTTACGGAATGGAGCAAACAAATATGTCAAATCAAGGAGAAATAACTCATTGCGAGGAATTGAAATATAGCTTTATTTTTATGGATGATGCACAACTTGACCGAAAAGTGCTAAAAATTAGGGTAAATTATTTATAGGTCTATGAGATTTTGCATAATATGCTCTGGAGTTCCTTTATTTGAAAATTATATCATCGGATCCCTCAAATTTAAAAAATTATACCATCAAATCCTTCTGTCCAGAAACGGTGTTAGTCAATTGAAAAAATCAACGATTTTGATTACAATTTTTTAAAATAACAAAACTACCATTTGGTTTATTTGAATCAGACCATACTAATTAACCCAATTTTTAAATCAAACTATTTCTTTTTCCTCTTTACTCATTCTTAACAATAATTTCAATTTTTTCGTTTGTTTTCATTTCAAAGTTTGGAAATTTGTTACTTGCTTTATATTTTTTGTAACGTTTTGAAGGTGTTGGTTGTTTGGATTTTGCTTTGTTTTGTTTATGCATTTTATCAAACATGTGGTCTGTGATTTAACTTAACAAATTGGTGTTGTTCTTGGGACAGGAATGATTCTGCTACTTATGTTTAGAGATAACATGCTGCAGTTACAATATAAATCAAATAGAAAAAATATGATACAGAAGATAAAAATAATAAATGCTAATTTATATATACTTTACATTATAAGAATATTCTTTAGCTAAAAAAAGGAATACATAATCGGCTCTAGTCGGAAATCAAACGGAATTTCTGCTGCTTGAAGAAGCCAATCAAATCTAAGCCAATAAATCAATAAATCAGAGGAATGAAATGAAAGCTATGAAAGCCCACAAACTCATAATCGTCGAAAACGAAAATTACATCATCAATTCCTAATTCTTCCTCGAAAGTCTGGTCGATGCAGTCTTTAACAGCATGCAGGGCCAATAAATCAAAGGACACCACAGCGTTGTCTGTTATGAGGACCTCCTTCCCTTCCGCCTATTCTCCGTTCACACGGTTCTCAAAGCAGAGGAGGAAGGGTAGGCAGAAGGTACCACGAGCCCTCTGTTCCACTGGAGGAAGCAGCAGCTGCCAGAGTTTATGGAGGATTGCAGAAGGTTTAGGGTTTATTATGTTAGCGGCGACTACGAAGAAGGAAGGTGAGAAGGAGAAAATGAAAAGGGTTTGGTTCATTTGAACCTTCCCCAATTTAGGGTTTGATTTAAAAATAAGGTTTAATTAGGATGGTCTGATTCAAAAAAACTATGGTTCGATTCAAATAAACCAAAGGGTAGTTTTGTCATTCTGAAAAATTGTAATCAAAATTATTGACTTTTTCAGTTGACTAACGCCGTTTCTGGATGGAACGACCTGATAGTATAATTTTTTAAATTTGAGGGACCCGATGATATAATTTCCAAAATAGAGGGACCCTAGAGCATATTATGCAAAACCTTAGGGACCTATAAATAATTTACCCTAAAAATTATTATGGGCTTTGTTGCGTCATTTTCAGAATGACAATATTTCGGGCCAAGCTAGCATGTCTTTTCTTGATAAGTTTTTTTTAAATCTCACATTCAATTTCAACGCTAAATCTACGAATCATTTTTTTTTTATCATTGTGTAGTATAAATACGACACATTACATACCTTTTGATGCGAATAAGAGGATTGACAAGGATACTTTAACGTTACCAAATGGTCCTTTGACAAAGAGTTGAGCTAAGAAGTTTGAAGCAAGCTTGGGAATGTATGTACAATAAGAAATTTCGAAGGAATTACAAGAACTAGCTATTGAGAAGATGAATAAGGAGCTTGAGGAAAAACCAAAGTACATCATGGTTATAATATGGCTTGGAAATAAAGCTTCTTGAGAGCAAAACAAGCTTTCTTGAGAGGAAAACAAGCTTGGGCTGAATTATGCATGCATGGGCCGCATGTGCATGGGTTACATGGAAGTGAATTTGGGCTATTTTTGTGGGCCAAATATTTTGGACGAATTTTGCTATGTTTTTGCTAAATTATTTCCTTTTCTACTTAGGAATTGGATTTATTTTCTAGTTAGGAATTAGATTTGTTTTCTAGTTAGTAATTGGATTTGTTTTCTAGTTACAATAGAATTTGTTTTCTAGTTAGGAATTGGATTTGTGTCACTATAAAAGGGGCAACATATGCTTGTAAGAAAGCATTCAATTTATAATTTTGAAATTCTTATTCTTTTCAAGAATATTTCGTGTGATTCTAGTTTTAGGGAGAGAAACTCTAATTCTTGGATTGCATCAGGAATTCAGATTTACTTATCAAACTTTCTTTGTTGTGTTTTTCTGATTCCTACCTTACAAAATCCCTCCGTTATTAGCGTTCTTGCTTTCATGAGCAACGAGTGTTATAGAAGGTGAGTTGCTTTCGTTTTCATAATTCTTAATCAAAGTGTGGGTGTGAGTTTGAGGCCTTTATTGCCATAGGGTTCCGCGTCATTTGGTATCAGAGCACTGAAAACAGGTAATTCTTACCTATCTGTTCTATCTAGGGTGTCCTTTCATCTTATTGAGTCTAGAATTGGTTTTCGTTAGGGTCTTCATCTTTCATTTTGTGTTTTGGGTCTTTCGTTTTGAGTCTTTCATCTTTTCGTTTTGTGAACAAAGTTGAGAGTAGTCTTCCGTTTTCTTTTCTCCGCAAGTTTCATCCATCTTAATATTGTTTTAGTGTTTCAAATTTAACAAAAAAAAAAAAAAGAAGAATTGGAAAAAAAAAGGAGAAAAAAAAAGAAGTGGTTTCAAAGACAAGAATTCAAGATTGAATTCAAGATTAGTTTGCTGAATTTGTGTGGTTCAATTCAAAAAATATTGAGACTTAGGGGCTATTTGAATTCAACTCGCAAGCTAAATATCATCCTAATTAATTGCTTGAAGCGGGTTCTAGAGTCTAGAAGCTAGCGGATTGGGTAGAATTGATTAGGTCCATAAACCAACTTGCCAAGAGTGAGTTGGTTTTGATTCATTATATCCAAATTCGTTTTTTTCATTGACCTCATTGTTTCCAATTTTTTTTAACTAGTGTTGAACTCCGTTACGTTGCTAAGTATCATTTGCTTGTGTCGATACTTAGTTTTAAATCATGTAACACAAATTCTCTTGTGTTACCTCCGGATACTTGTCAAGTGTTCTATCTAGCTCTAGGAATTAGGTTCTAGTTTCTTTGAACGTCTAACAGAGTTTGATTTGTGGAGCTTGTTCTGAAGTGCAATCGGAGAAGAAGAGTAGGGAGGTAAGGGCGAAACACCTTGTGTGATTCCTTGGATGATTGAATTCAAATATTGCCAATGGGTTGGAGATGTATGAGTACAATACTATGGAGGAACTAGTTGAAAAGGCCATGAAGGTTGAGAGAAGATTGAAGAGTAGAAGTTTGATGAAACCTAGTGTGAATACTCGAATTTTGAGGCCCGGAAAATGATTTTCCGCAGACCGCGAACAGTCAAGTCTAACCGGACATTTTCGTAAAACAGCGCTGGAAGTATGCCTTCATGGTACTTGAAATGTCCAGGATTCTTCGAGGCTCACAAAAATGCCCTCGGAGTCCCGGAACGTCCCGGAAAGGCTCCGGAATGAAAAACGCGCGAGTTGCGGAGGGAAGGCAGCCCTAGCCGCCCAAGGAAGGCGCCCTTGGCCACCCTCCAAGGCAGCCTAGGCCGCCCTTTAAGGGCAGCCCGGGCCGCCCTAGACGGCAGCCCGGGCCGCCCTCTGTTGAATTTTTGGCCGAGAATCACCTATAAATACCCCTCAAAACCATTACTTTCTTCACACCTTGAGCTGTATTGACAGCCGCTCTCTTCTCCCTTCTTGCCTACAGTGATTCTTCATCTCAAAGACAATTTTTTTCTGCTTTCTGCATTGCATTTCTTTGATAACTTGCATTTGCATACATTAATCACATAAAAATAAGTCTAAATCAAGCTGAAGCTAAGGAGCGAATACCAGCTGCCACAAGTATATTTCGAAACTTTGTCTGTTTGATTTAACTATTTTTATGTAACACCTTTTACTATACTCTTATGTCATAAAACATGCCATTTTTTTTTAACTTACGTCACATGTTGCTATCTCTGTTTTAATCTCTATAACAATCATATATCAGACATGTAACCATATAAACAACTTTTCTCTTTAACCTACTTAAGGTTAATCTGGTCATTCTCTGTACTATAGGCATATATAAGCATAACATACATTACATATATCAACATATGGATATAACAGCAGTTTATCCAAAAAGGCTATATGAATAGCACCACATATTTACATGCCAAAAACTGTAAAAAATTATGCTTACAACATAAACATAAACAAACTATATGCAACATATACAATATGAACTGTGAGAGGAGAGAGGCCTAGATTCCTGCTGGACCGACCTGTACATAGACGAGTGAAGCCTTAGTACCTCACTCGGATTGCAGATCTGAAACATATATTGCAATTTGGTGAGTCGCATACTCAGTAAACATAAACCACATTTAAGCAATAATAGCATATAAAGCAATATTGTGACACCCCTGACCAAAAGCATACGTCTTTTTGACGTCATTTCACGCATTTCATGCATTTTTATTTAAATGCATCAGAGTATAACATGCTATATGACATTTACATGAAATAATTGATTTGAGAAATGATTATAAA
>CANUEY010210967.1:0-10137 GCA_948099555.1 Croton setiger
TATGTATATGTATGGGAAACAAAACTAGTAGTAACGTCACCCGACGTATGATAAAAAAAATGGCCTATTTTATGACATAGGAATATAGAATGAGGTGTTACATACTATCATCTGTGTTACTTAACATATCCATATAAGTTAATACACAATTACATACAAGTGTAAACATAGCATATAACGCAATATAATCAAAATATATCAATAATACCATCTTTATCATGTGAATCATCTCTTTCATATAAACATCTCAATCATATAATCATCTCTATCATATAAACATCTCTATCATATAATCATCTCTGTCATATAAAAATCGCTATCATATAATCATCTCTGTCATATAAACATCTCTATTATATAATCATCTCTGTCATATAAACATCTCTATCATATAATCATCTCTGTCATATAAACATCTATATTATATAATCATCTCTGTCATATAAACATCTCTATCATATAATCATATCTGTCATATTAACATCTCTATCATATAATCATCTCTATATGCATAAAATGCTATATGTCATGTTTTCTCTATTCTTTAGTGGTGATGGCCAAGTGTTGCCCCAGGAATTTCACCTCTGTCGGTTCTCTAGCTGGATGCAGCAAATGAGGAAGACTGGAAAAACATCAGCCAAACCTCTCTCTGTAAGATCCGAAGATAATCTCTGTAGCATATAAGACCCGTAGGTCTTTCTATATCATATAAGCCCGTAGGCATCTCTGTAAAAACCCGTAGGTTTTTCCTGGTGAAATTTGCACACACTGGCTTCGATAATCACAACGCATGTAATTAAGTTCTGTGGAAATGCATTTATGCAATATATATATTTTATAGCAATATCTCTCATATAAACATGTAGCCGGGCTTCAATATCGGTGAAAGCAACATATAAATATATCTCTATATCAGATCAAATAACCCGACTGGTCAGATTTCAGTACTGACTCAGGAACCACAAACAATACATTTCATATATCATATATCTCTGGTTGATCGGGCTTCATTACCGGTCCAAACAAATCAATATAACTACAACAAGTCACTTTTCATATATCACGGTTGACCGGCTTTAATACCAGTCCAAATCATTCAATAAAACATATCATCTATTTTCCATATAATAGAAATGACCGGGCTTCAATACCGGTCCAACAGTTCAAATAAACTATAACATCTCTTTTTCATATGTCATAGTTGACCGGGCTTCATTACCAGTCCAAACAATCCAATATAGCATATTCAACGATAATACATAGTAATCTCTATCATGTAAGTAAGTGAGTTTAACACTTACTGTACTGCTGTGAGCTCGGTTGGGTCTCGGGTAATTTACCCTGTCCTGCTCGAGGACTCGACGCTCCTATAATGCAGAGTATACCAACCAAGTTCAATAATCAAATCAGGACTCCATATAAGGTATGATGCATGCTTTAATATTTAATTCTTTGATTTAATTGAGTTTTATTTTCAATCCATATAATTTTCTATAATTTAAAACTCAATCTTTAAAAATCTCTGCTTTAAAATCATTTAATATCAATATAAAAATAATTGACAAATCTCTATTTAACATATAATAATTATAATTAAACATAATTATAATTATTAAAACCATTTATAAACTTTAATTAAACTCTTTAATACTTTAAATCAAATTCACTATTCAAAATCTCTAAATAAACATTTAAATCTCTAATTAAAATATTTAAATCTCTAATTTTATACTTAAAACAGCCTTAAAATAAATTTCTAACGTCAAAAACGGATTCAGGACGTCGAAATTAGGCTGGAAGGGCTAAAATATAATTTATAAAAGTTTCTGGGTCAAAAGTGCAATTATTGAAACTTTAGGGACAAAAATGTAATTATCCAAAATTACCAAATCTGCCAGAAGGGCCATTTTGCAAAGTTCCAGAAACTACAGGGGTCAAATTGCAATTTTTATAATTTAAATCTGCTGGACTAAATTGAAAACAATCAAAAATTCATACTGTTGGACTAAAATGCAAAAACATTTAAAGTTCAGGGGTTCAAAACAGAGTTTACCCAAATCCAGGCACTAAAAGCACAAAATTACAAAAACAGTGTCGTTTTGGTTCACCCGCAGCCCCCTCTGCGTGCCTCGATAAAGTTTCGCAGAATTGTTCTCGTTTAGAAAAGACTTTTGATTGCTTCTAGACATCATTCCCTATTATATCCTAGTCAATCTGGAAAAACTGTTCAGTTATCCTATCATCACCTGGAGCCTTCATTGGGTGAATAGAAAAAACCACTTCTTTGGTTTTTGTTGATGTAACAGGCTTGCACAGGTTTTCATTCATATTCTCCGTCACTCTAGATGGCAGCTTCTAGTTGTCATTTCTTGTAGGTTGAAATTAGTCATTTGGTAGATACCTTCAAAATATTCCAACACTGTCTAACAACCTCCTAATTCCCACTGACTCATTTCCCATTTTTATTGTCCAGTCTTGTAATTCATACCTATTACATCACTTATACATTCTTGGTAATTAATATTATACAATATATAAAACTAATTATAACATGAAATATAACTTTGAAACTTCTTAATCAAATATATTATTAGTGTACTAAAAATCTCAAGACAATATTTATAAAAATCATACTAAAATACCATAAAACATCTTAACACATAAAAAACATAAAACACAAATAAAGTTAATTTTCCTAAAAAAAGTTAAATTTTATTTCAATATCACATAAAATATAAATGTAAATAACATTGTGATTGCAATGAGTAACAAAATTAGTTATATCTTTAACTTAGAAAGCTAACTAATAAGAACAATATAAGAGAAAAAAAGTGTACGTTTATCGATCTAACTTAAAAATGCAGATGTAGATAGAGAAAATGAAAAGAAAAAATTGGTCAGCTGTTAAAATGTGTCAATGGATTATATTATTTACAATACTTGAATTTTTCGCATTCAAAAATCTAATTTTAGACTTCTCGAATTTGCCCAATAGCTTAACCTAAAAAGAAACCTACCTTTAATCAACCTAGAACTACTGTTATTGATAAAACACAATAGCAAAGATGACGAGAAGCATTTTATTATCTACTTGCAATGAAATAGAATAGCACATTATTTTTAATTTTTTTATTTCATTTTTGACTAAGTGATTGAAGAAAGTAATTAAGCTTTCCACATCTTTAAAGATGATATACATATTTCAAACTGTGGACAGAAAATAGATTTAAATTTCAAATGTGAAAATCTAAAGTGTGTTCGCATATAGAGTATGCGAACTCTATGTTCGCATAATAGGTATGCGAATCTATGTGTTAGTGCACCAGAAATTTGAAAAATTGAACATGTGTCAATAATGCAGAAAATGAGGAAAAATGTGCAGAAAATTAATTCTCATACCCAGTATGCGAACTTGTTTTCAATAAAATCAATAGACGAATCCAGAAAATCCAGAACCAAATTGAAAGGTAAAAAATTTTCAAATATATAAAAAATTTTGTATTGTTTCAGTAGTAATTGTTGAAAATGACATATACTGCTCAATTTCCGTTAAATATATATTAGAGCAGTGCGTTTTCACTTGTCGACGACATAGTTGGTTTGAATTACAGTTGCACTAACGCAATAATATCCATTGATTCTCAATTGTGTTTTGATCAACTTTATGATCGGGTATGCAAAGAATGTGAGGTGGATAGAAATGTGGTGCGATTGTATTTTATTTTAGTGTGGACAGAATACAATGGCTTCAAGCGGTATATAATTTTAAAGTGTGACGAAACTATTTTCTTTTATACATGTACGTATTCAACTGACTGAAATTGTATGTAACAACGGAACAAATTGCTGATGTTCAGGTTGATACTGTTTCTATTTCTAAACTGGTTGTAGCTGGAGAAAATAGCGGCACTGCATATGATTTACTGATTTACTATCCGGTTAAACGAGAGAACGAGGAGATTGGAGAAGAGGTGGAGGAGGAGATGTCTGCGTCGACTGGTTCTAGCAATGACAAAGAGTACGTGCCATCGGATGACAGTACTGAGAGCGAGACCGATGTACCTTCAACGTTGGGCTATTTTGTTTATAGTGATATAGGCAAGGAAGACCCGGAAAAGGAGAATGTAGAGGGGCTTCAAATGTGGGATGAGAATACGGAGAGTATCGACGTCGATATATATTTCAAGAGCTAGAAGGCTGTGCAGAATGTCGTAGCTGCGTGGTCCTTAAAAAAACATGACGTACCGGATAGTTGAGAGCAGAAAGAAGACATGAGCAGTGAAATGTGTAACTTGCGGGCCTAAATATCCTCGGGAACTACTGCACGGGTGTTGTCGTTCAGTTTCGATGTGATTTTGGATTTTTGCCAAAAATAGTGACAAAACAATTTTGGGTTTGCGGTGCCGAACTAGTCGGTCTTTAAAAAGATTTTCGAGTCGCCACTCGCTTTTGGGACACCAATTTAATTTTAAGAAAAATGACTCCGTTTTAATTTAAAAGCACTGATCAAAATTTTCAGAGATTCGGGTAAAGGGGTAAGGTACGACGAATTAAGTTTTATTTAAATCGCCGCCGGGCAAAAACCGGCCTCTTGGTTTGTTTAATTCCCAAAATTTAAGTTTATTTTAAAAGAAAAGTCATGGCGTGATTAAATCTAGCAATGTTCCTAATTGGCATTTTTCGGTCAGTTGTGAAAACAATTTTAAACACGGTTAAAAATGCGAAAAATAAACCCTAAAACTAATTACAAACCGAATACCTATTAAATTACATTCTACCCATATACGTCCCCAAATTAAATCCCAAACTCCCAAGAAGCATTTAAAATTGCTATTTAAAATATACATGCAAAATTACGAAAAAGTCCCTGAAATTTTGGAAAATTATAAAAACGTCCCTGAATCTTGAAAAGCTCCAAACAATATCAGAACGATTAATAACAACCAAAAACAATCCACAATTAAACCAAAATTGCCAAAAGACCCACATCATGCAAAATTAAAAAATGGTCCCTAGGTTTTGTAAAATTACAATTTAGTCCCTAAAAATTGGAAAATTACTATCCAGTCCTTTCACTTTACTAAAAATTAACATATTGCTCCTTCACACATTTGTAAATTCCCAACCAATCATTTAGAAAAGAATATGGCAGAATCAAACAACTCCCAATGCAAATGAAGTTTCCAAATCAACTTTATGTTATGCATGACTTTCATAAATTTACCTAGTAGCATGGAGAAATCTTAAATGTGCTCTAGCATACATAACCAGAAAAACTACACAGTCCTAAAAGCATGCAAATACAGAATGATCTTTAAAAATAAGATAACATTTGAAACAATCCAGAAAAAAATAAACATGAAACATTTGATCTCTAAATTATAGCAGCAATATCATAAGATCATTTCTGTTTTCTTGTAAGCATCACCGGGGCTGATTCCTCAACCATTAATGTTTCTGATTTTGATAAACAATAATTAAGGGAAACATAACCAAAAAGACACTAATGGCAACCTCAGCAGCATCCAGAAACAATTCATGCCTAAGACAATAACTAACCTTAACAACAATCAACATCCATAAGGCAAAGTTATTAACAATAACTATTCTGCCATATTCAATGACAAATATGAAGATCATTCATGAGGAATTACTGCTCTAACATTAGATATAATAGAAACAACTCAGACATCCCTAAAATTAGTAACAACAAAATTAGAAGTTATATTCAATAGTCTGACATTCATTTGGCAAAAGATGAACACAGTAATTGCACTAGTGGTTGTAAACCAAAAAGGAACAATGAAGCTTTGCATCAGCAGCGAAATAATTGACTCTAAACTTAAACGACTACTACCACATCACAATTTGATATTTAAGCAGTTTCGATGACCAGAAACTAAACTATGTCCTTACAAACAGAGATAGAAAAGCTGAAATGAAAGACAAGCTGAACCAGTTTGGAAAAAATAGTTCAAAAGTATTGTGTCCACGTGATTCTCTAAACAGCAACAATACCTAGGTTTAAGTAGGAAAAGGATCTCAATGTTGAGCAAATATCAGGCAGAATGGGCATCAACACAAATTTTAGTCAATGATCGATGTCAATAACCAAAGAAAAACTAAACAGAATCTACATCTAAGGCTTGATCTAAATGCTATCCAATCCTATGACACCATTTATCAACAGAAATTACTGGTTTGGATCACAGAAACAAGGCAGAAACCAATAGAGACTTAAACATACAAATTACAGAAATAATATTCAGATATTCAGTCTAATTCCCAACTTAAATCATCAACCATGGCAAGAACAGACATCATTACATTATTACAATATTATTAATAAGCATGATCTATTCGAAAGCAATCCCCCACATAGGCAAACATTCACAGGGGAGATGAACGCAAAATACGATTAACAGTTTCATAGGAAATCAGGGCAGAGACAACATATACCCAATATCACCTTTACAACTAAATCAGAAACGAAATAAGCAACATTCAAACATACATCCGATTAAATAGAAGAAAAATTGATAAGAAATCAAAGTACCTCGAATCGAAGCTTTTCAAATTTGATTCCAATTCCGAAAATGGTTTTGTGGTTCGTTACAGAGACTGACCTTTCACAAAACAACTCCCTAATTACAAAATTCCCTTACAGAATGAAACCCTAGTTTCCGAAATTAGGAACCCTAAACTCTCAGTTTTCCACCAATTTACGACAACTGCTAACCCTAATTTCTTTACCGATTCGAATTACAGAAACAAAAGAAATCCTAAAGTTAAATTTCTTACAGTTTTTGTTTTTCTTTGACTCGATTCTAGGTTTCCCCTTTTCTGGACTCCCACCCCCTCATTTTTCCGACGCTGGCCTCTTTTAATTGCAGAAAACTCTCCATTTTTTCCTGTTGCTCCCACGATCCTCTTCGATTTGTCTTCACTTTCTTCCACGATCTCCTCCACCTTCTTCAATTTTAGTTTCTATTCAACGAAATCCCTAATTTCTCGGGATTTCGTTTTCTTCCTTGTTCGTTCGTTCTGTTTCGTTCTTCCCAGTGTTTCGTTCTTCTGTTTGTTATTATTATTTTTTGTTTTAGTGACTAAAAAACGGCGTCGTTTTGACTTGAAGTGCTGCACTTCATTTATATTTTTTTTCCCTTCTAACTCAGTGAAACGACGTCGTTTTACACTACACGTCGTTTTAAGTTTCCCTGGCGCGCTCCCTCCTTCTTTTCTCTGCATATTCCGTTTTGGCCCCTGTACTTGCTTTCCTCTCTCAATTCCGTCCTTCCTTCCCTCCAATCTTCCTCTCTACTTCCAATTTCTTTCAATTACACCCTTTTTTTTCTTTCACATTTTTTCTTTTTTCCTTTTTTCCTTCTAATTCTTTTCTCTCTTTTTTATATTTTTTCTATCTTTTCTTTTTTTTTTTAATATATATTTTTTCTCTCTTTTCCTCAATTTTTACAAAATAAGGAGAAAGTAAAAATAAAATAAATGTATTTTCTTTTTCTTTAAAAACTTCTCTTTTAAATTTTGGGGGTCAAAATCGAGCGTCAACAGTTTGCCCCCACTTTGATATAAATTGTGCGAAGTACAAATTATATCAAAGTACCAATTGACGCGAAGTTGAAAGGCACTTATCTCTGAAAAATTGTTGATGATAAATCTTCCCGTTTCTTCTAAGGAAGAGTTGATCAGTCTCCCCATTTCTTCTAAGGAAGGTGATCTGATGAATCTCCCCGTTTCTTCTAACAGAGCTTGAGATCTCCCCGTTTCTTCTAAGAGAGCTTGACTTTCTTTCCCATTTCTTCTAAGGAATCTCTCATTTCTTCGAAGGAACTTTTTCCCATTTCTTCTAAGGAATCTCCCATTTCTTCTAAGGAACTTTTTCCAATTTCTTCTAAGGAATCTCCAATTTCTTCTAAGGAACTTTTCCAATTTCTTCTAAGGAACCTCCCATTTCTTCTAAGGAACTTTTTCTCATTTCTTCTAAGGAACTTTTCCCATTTCTTCTAAGGAACTTTCTTCCCATTTCTTCTAAGGAGTCTCCCATTTCTTCTAAGGAACTTTTTCCTATTTGTTCTAAGGAATCTCCCATTCTTTCTAAGGAACCTCCCATTTCTTTTGAGGAACTTTCTTCCCATTTATTCTAAGGAACTTTCTTCCCATTTCTTCTAAGGAACCTCCCATTTCTTCTAAGGAATTTGGTTTGACCGATTGAACTGAATCTTCCCATTTCTTCTAAGGAAGCTGACTTGAAACCCCTCATTTCTTCTAAAGGAATTGAACTGAACCTTCCCATTTCTTCTAAGGAAACTGATTGAATTCTCCTCATTTCTTCTAAAGGAATTGAACCGAGTCTTCCCATTTCTTCTAAGGAAGCTGACTTGAACCTCCTCATTCCTTCTAAAGGAATTGAACTGAACCTTCCCATTTCTTCTAAGGAAGCTGACTGAATTCTCCTCATTTCTTCTAAAGGAATCGAAGCGAGTCTTCCCATTTCTTCTAAGGAAGCTGACTTGAATTCCCTCATTTCTTCTAAAGGAAAGCTTTTGTTTTCTGACTTTACATCTTCACTTTTCTTCTTGTTCTTTCGGATCACTATATAAGAAAATTTTATTCCTGCAAAACTTTGAAACAAATATGCAAATGTGTTGTTAATCAAATGCAAGTATGCATGGCTTTCCTAATGCAATGTCTACGACCTGTGAAGCCGTCTGGGGCGGCGCAAATTTCACAATTGACTTTTTCAGAAGATCCCATTTCAGGACCCGTAAGATGGCTTTTCTATATCTTTTCTCATTGCCGCATCCATTCTTGATACTTCTTTGAATATCTTTCTAAGTTCTTTTGCATTTGAACCTTCTACCGGCAGGCCTTTCCCAAGCCGCCAAGGCTTTCTTATCTTTCTTCCAGCGATTTTGTTGCCCCCTGACTGGAGCATCGTTCCATTTTTTCCTTTTAGGAGCTTTCCACTTTCAGAAAAGCAAACCTACTGTTCTTTTTCAAATCTATCTTTGACCATCGGAGGGATTGTTCAACACATCATATTTCAGCATTTTTATTTTTATATCGGTCTTTTCATCAGGATAATGAATATCACTTCAAATTGTTTAAAGTCACTCAAACTCACAACCTCTCACATGTGTTTGAAAAGGGCTAACGTGTGTGTACTCAGCGTTCATCATGGTGAGCTAAGAGTCACCATAGGCTTGCTTCGAAACCTAATCTCCACTTTTAGAGGTTACAAACCCAAATCAAAAGGTCTTTTCTTTTGGTTGTAGTGGGGCCTGGCTAAGGGTTGGACAAAACAGAACATTTTTGGCTTATTTTGAAAGAATCACATCTAATAAGCTACTTGAAGCATTGCTAACTTTTAGTGGAAAATATTTCTCTTCTCAATGTGTTTTATTTCCTAAGAGTTACTTTTAACTCTTTCTCATTTCTAGCTTTACTCCTCATTTTCTTTCTTTTAACTTTGATTTTGTCTTCTTAATTTTCATGTTCTGATGACACTATTGCCTTTACTTATCTTTCATTTCTTTGCTTTTTTATTTTACTTAGGCCTTTTACCTATGTGATCTTTCAAAAAGGGTGATTGAGAAAGTTGTTATCTTTTTGGTTGGCTAACTGCATGGTTCAAGAAACGACTGGTTTACTTTGGGCTAGAATGAGCTTATCTAAAGGCTTGTTCAAATGGGTCGGCTTTTTAAGCTAAACGGTTAACCCTATTTTGCCTTTATCACTTTTGAATTTGAAACCCTAACCTAAGCTTTAGGAAGGTCGCGAAGCAAGTTCTAGGACTCTTAAGCCGATCACGTGAACTCGCTCAGAAAAATCTATCAATGCTTAGCACAAAATTATGCAAAAACAATTTAAAGTAATGAAAATTATCTTGATGAAAAGACATATATAAAAATAAAATGCTGAAATTCAATTCAAACATTGTTCAAACACTGTTCAGCAATCTTAGGTAAGCAAAAGCACAAGCTAAATCATAGCGTTCATTCTCAACTTCTAACCAATGGTTTAAGGTGGGGCTATGCTACGGAAATCCGAAAGCGGATTAGTCTTGGTGTTGGGCTTACTCTTCTCAGGATCTGGTATTTTCCCTTCCTCAATCAAATT
>CANUEY010211019.1:0-13947 GCA_948099555.1 Croton setiger
TATTTCTAATTTAAGGAAATGAAATATTTATTGGAGAAAAAAATCGTTGACTTTTTCCGTTGATTAACGCCGTTTTTGGACGGAAAGACCTGAGAGTCTATTATTCCAAACGTTAGGGACCCGATGATACAATTTCCAAAAGTTAAAATTTTTCTTCTAACTTTCAGACTTGTCTAGGATGATAAAAAAATAAATATATAATTATTTAATAAAATCTTAATTGAAAGAATAGATAATTGCTATAGTTATAAAAGGTGAATGGTTGTGCTTTACACAATAAAATTTTATCACATCAATTTAGTGTAATAAAGGTGTTTGGTGTAGTTGGTTAACATGGATGCTTTCTTGGTTAACAGGTTACAATTAACCATTAATAACTAATCACAATTCACAAATACTATAAATCAAACTTATAAATATCCTTCTTGAGAAGTGTGGATGAGCGTAAACTAGAATGGTTAGAAAGAACAAATAAATAAATAAATAATATCATTATACGTATGCCATCATCATGCGCCATTATCTTCTCTATACAGTAGTAATTATTTTACTTTTAAAGGGCGAAAAAGAAAATAATTCAACAGACAGACAAAAATCAAAATAATTTAGATGGAGCAGTCTCCAAAGCTTGTATTTTATTCTTATTTTGAGTCATCATCAGGAAACGATTTTTTTTAAAAAAAAAAAGAAAAATTGGACAGGAAATTCTTACTTTGCAAGGAAGAAGGACAATCACTAACTTAAAATTTAATGAATATTCTTCCTAAAAAAGAATTATTGGATACTCTTTAAAAGATATTCCCTTCGGTTGAATTTATATTCAGAAAGGGACAATAAATTATTTATTTTTATAATGGGTAAAAAATATTACGAAAAATAAAATGAAAGGATTGGAGAAAGAATAAGGCGTCAATTTCGTATTTTTAGAGGGAATTTGAGGGAAAAAGACAATTCAGTATTTCTTTTTTTTCATTTTCCTTTCATGATGTGATCACTGTTCTTCCTTCTTCATCCGCCTCTGATATTCCGCTTTAAATCCTCAATTTTAACGTCTCACCCTCAACCATTTTCAATTCTCTTCAAGCTTTTTTTCTTCTTCTTTAGCCTTATGGCTTCATTTCACTCTTCCATTTCCGCTTCTCCATTTGCTTCACTCTACTTATCGCCTAATAAATTTTCACCTGATCGTAATCATGTTTTACTCAAATCTCCTCCGTCTCTCGCCACCGCCCGCTTGCAGCACCATACCCCGAGCTCCCCCTTGAAAATTGAATTTTCCGGCCAGCCTTTTAGAATCCCTGGTTGGAGTCAACCGATTACGCGACGGGCTTCCGTTGACCTTCCCGTCGCTAAAGCTGCTGCTGCTGCTGATGCCGAGGGGCAAGGATCACTTTTTCTTCTTCTTAATTATATTATTTTAAATATTAATTCTGTTTTTAATTTGCGTTTATGGGATGGATGTAGACATGTGGAGCCTGCTAAAAGTTTTGGTGAGAAATTTCCTGCCTTGGTCACAGGTTTCTTCTTCTTTATGTGGTAAGCTATCCTTTAATCTGCTCAGGAAGTAGCATTATTTTGAAGAATGTGCCCTTAAATGTTAGTTTATCTGTTCTAAAGATTATTATTATTGGTTTGTGTAGGTACTTCTTAAATGTAATCTTCAACATACTCAACAAGAAGGTGTATAATTACTTCCCATATCCATAGTATGTTGCGCTTGCTATATGATTTTGCTCTTTAATCATAATTAAATTTCACTTTATGTGCCTAATTTGTGTTATATATTGCTCTGGAATTGTTTGTTGTCTTTAATAGGCACAAGACGGGGCATTGAATGGTATTAATTGTATCTTTTTTTTTTTTGGCAGTTTTGTTTCGGTCATCCATCTCTTAGTTGGAGTGGTATATTGTCTTATTTCTTGGGGTGTTGGTCTACCAAAACGTGCAGTAAGTTATAGTTGGTTCGTACTTCTTGTGATTTTTTTTTTTTTTTTAACAGGATCGGATCATTAAGCTTTTTGACTAATAAAATTATTTATTCTTTAACTAGCCAATGGACAGGGACCTTCTGGTACTCTTGACTCCAGTTGCATTCTGTCATGCCCTTGGGCATGTCATGTCTAATGTATCATTTGCTGCTGTTGCTGTATCTTTTACCCACACCATCAAAGGTACTGATTATCTTGATGATGCTGGAAATTATTAGTGAAAACAACTGTTGAATTGTGATTCTGCAAAACAATAGGGCCATCCAACTTTTGCGCCAATTGCACTTCAACATACAAAACACAAAATAAGTGCAAAGTTTATTTTTATCAATGCTTAGAATGCTTGGATGTCCAAGAGCTAGGGCTTCTCCTTATAATAGAATTAATTTTTGCAACATTTCTCTTAGGTGCTAAAACATTTATTGTTCCATAAGTTCATCTTGACTCCATTTTTACCTGTAGTAATCTAACTCGCAAATTCTTCTATCATCAGTAACCACTTTGAGAGGGAATTATCATTTTTATGATTTCTAATAACTTATTTTTCATTTTACAGCTTTAGAGCCATTCTTCAATGCTGCTGCTTCTCAATTTGTGCTGAACCACCAAATCCCCTTGTCCTTGTGGCTGTCATTGGCTCCAGTAGTTATTGGTAATTTAAGATTTCGGAGAATTTAAATCTTTCTGATCTCTGCATTACTAAATTTAGTCTATTGCAAAGGAAATAAGATCCTACTTTCTGAACCTAAACCAGGCCCATTTTTCATCTAACTACTTGTTCAATCTTTGTCTCTATACAGTGTAAGTCCCATACTCTATTGGCTGAGGTTTTTTGATTTCTCTGTAGGTGTATCAATGGCATCATTGACTGAACTTTCCTTCAACTGGACTGGGTTCATTAGTGCAATGATCTCTAATGTTGCGTTCACTTACAGAAGTATATATTCTAAAAAGGCTATGGTAAGATGTTTAGGGCAGGTGACAAATTTACCGCTTGCTTCAATTTTCTAATCAAGTTAACTTTTGCTGTGGGATGTTAGAAATGATTAAACTTATTTAAGTTTAATTGAGATCCTCGGTATTTAAGGATTCATCAAGGAAACACTGATTTTTCCTCCACCGAAGTTCAAACCTATCATGTGTATGAAAGGGATGCAGCAAAAAATAAATAAATAAATACAAAGCCTAAAGACAAAATGCAATATATTTCAAAAATTATATAGTTAGTATAAAACAAAGATTTTTTAGCTTTCTTGACAATACCTTTGAGCCATTTTATTTCTAATAAAATATTTAACTTTTCAAATTTGACAGACTGGAATGGATAGTACAAATGTGTATGCTTACATTTCAATAATTGCACTCCTATTTTGTCTCCCGCCTGCAATACTAGTAAGTATGCTTATCACAGAGATTGAATGAAAATTCATTGCTTTGTGTTTCTTGTTGATGTTTGACACTTGATCCGTGTGTTTTCTTCAGATTGAGGGTCCTCAGCTGATGCAATATGGTTTCAGAGATGCAATTGCCAAAGTGGGATTAGCCAAATTTGTGTCTGACTTGTTCTGGATTGGGATGTTTTATCATTTGTATAACCAGGTACCTTATAACATGAAATGTGCAGCTCTCCTTAAGGCTTTTTAAGAATTAGAAAATAAAAATTAAAAAAAATTAAAAAAATTAAAAACAGAAAAAACATTAGTATTCCCAATCTCTCTACTTTTTATCTTCTGTGACTTGAACCACATAACGATATCTCCTCCACTGTTGTAGCTTTACTTATAACTATCTTCTTATATGTCAATTCCACATAAATTTTTATTAATTTCTGTATATTCGTCTTGAGGTTGAGTAACATACCTTTTAAAAAACCACTCTACCAGTATTACCAAAAAACATTATGGTTTGGATGCACTGCATTTGCCAATACCATCTCATGTGCTGTGTTCTTCTAGCATGCAGGATTTCTTCATGCTTTCCCTGCTTCTCTATTAAAATTATATTCTGATGAGATTGACACTTAAATATCAGGTAGCCACAAATACTCTGGAGCGAGTTGCACCACTTACACATGCAGTTGGAAACGTGTTGAAGCGAGTTTTTGTCATTGGCTTCTCCATTGTTGTATTCGGTAACTATTTGTTCTCTCTCATATATCTCGCATATACAAAATACAATTCATGTTCCTGATGTTGGGAGGCACTTCTCACTGTTCTGGAGAGCTGAAGTAGTTCTAGACACTAGACATTGCTAATTAAGAAAACATTTACTACCTAATTTGGGGCTGACCTAAATGTTTCTGATCCAAGCTTTTCCATCATTAAAATGTTGATCGGAAATGATAGCAGACTTAAGGAATATATTTTAACCGATGAAATCACTTGCCCCTTTCTACTGAAATTAAAAAATTACGGTACCTAAATATCATATTCCCACGCACTCAAAGCCCTTAAAGGCCATTCTCAATCATGTTTCAGACAATCCTAAGAATCAAGTTTCTTATGTCAATATTATGTTGTAAAACTTGCAGGTAATAGAATCTCCACCCAAACTGGGATTGGTACAGTTATAGCCATTGCTGGTGTTGCCATGTACTCTCTGATAAAGGCTAACATCGAAGAAAAAAAACGGGTATGATTTTAAATATTTACTCTATTTCTTTAGAAGCCTTGGACAAATGAATTTATGGGGATTTTTTTTTTTCCAATGAATAAGTTTCTAAATCAATCATAACTAATGTCGACCTTCATATCTTTTTTGGAAGAGAATGTCGACCTTCATATCTGTTTCACATAATAAAAAGGGTTTTCATTTTTGTAGCAAAAACTTATAGTTGCATCGGAAATAATGAAAGATAAAATTGCATTTTTTGAGTCACCTTTTCCCATTTGTTTTTTAGCTAGAAAATCCGGTACTTTGCTTGATAACATTTCTTACCATTTTCAGGAGGCAGCCGTGGCTCCTGCATCATAAGGATATATAGATTTTCTTACCATACAGCACCAGCTACTTGTAGACTGTAGACGAAAGAGGATGTCTTATTCTTATCTTTTTATTTTGTCCGTTGAACAAGTGAAAGAGGCTATCTCAGCATGGATTCTCAGTCCCAATTTATTGGATATTTAACTTCACGCGAAACAAGACTTCTGATGAAATTTTGTTGTCAGTTGTAGAAACAATAAAAATGCCAGATGCATCCTCTATGTTCTGAACTTTAATTACTACTTAAAAAAGGTGCTGGTATATAGAGCAATTTGCTCCACATTGAATGCGAAAAATGGATACAATTACATTTGTTTCTTCCTGGTAAAAAATAGTATTCTAAGACAATAAATATCAAGTTCCATCAACAATTTGGGATCAAATTGCTGAGGCATTTTTTGTTAGCGACATTATGTAATACAAACTTTATACCAACTCAATATTTCTCCTAATATAACAGCCCAAAAGATAATCTTCTTACCCGCCTGTTAATTAGGGAACACAAGTGGAAAAAATAAATTGCAATTCCACAAAACTATTATTCCAAAGCAAAACTCTTTGCAAGGAAAAATTACTTTCAACATTTACAAAATGCAGTGCGTAAGAAAAAAAAAATGTAACATATAAATCCTCACCTAACAGAATTTCTACCCTAAATAGATTGTTGTTTATTTGTTAACATTAAACTCTGCTTCAGATCAACATTCCATTGCTCCTTATGTTTCGTCCAAAAATAATTTTAATGTGAGGGAAGCACATGGCTGTCTCTGTGACCCCCTAAAGAGGATCCATGCTGCCAATACCCAAAATTGAGTATAACCAAGTAATATACAAACAAGAATGACTTTAGGGCCTGAAAAGAAGAACTCATGCAATATCCAAATTGCGCCAAACTGAAATTGCCAAGGAGAAAAAGAAGTAACCTGCGAAAATTGCAAGAAATTAGCAGATCATGAGTTGTGTAGGGTTTGTTACCATGCAACATTTACCCAACTTAACTATATGATTTCTGAAAAGAATTAAACAGCAGCACGCTCTTTTTCTCCACATTTGAGACTACTCTCAAGGAACTAAAATATCCATTAATTCCAGACTGGCCCAATGATGTTTTAGAAGAGGATATACAGGGAAAATAAAAAGATGTCAGCTGGCTAAACTGGTCTGTTTATGTTGTCACCAGATCAAAAGGAGTAGACCCAACTTCTATTTTAAGGTTGGGGTGTAAGGAGTTGAAAACAAGATAATATATGCAATGAAAGGTATTTTAAAAAGTCCCAAGCAACCAGACATTGTTCTATATTCTGTGGGTCACAATTTCAATTATAAGATTTTTTTACCTATCAAGCATAATCAGTGCTGTACTCAAGATTGAACATCATATTCCGGCGAACCTCATTGCCCATTCGAATTTTGAATTGCTTGGCAATGGATTCCACACAGTCATCAAGGTCATAGTCCATCTCACGAATACAACGTCTTCTGACCTTCTTTAGTGTTTCCTTGGAGGGGATGAATCCTGCAGACACCTGACCAACAGAACTGATTTATGTCAAACACATCAAATACCTAAAGCACAAAAAACAAAACTAAATGTTTAAGCTTCTTCATTAAAAAAAAGGTACAAGTTTCAGAACCACTCAATGAGCAGCTACTAAAAAAAAGGATCAACTCACCATCTCGTCAATCACAGAAACCGCACTTTTTGCATCTCGGTTGATGAGATGTGCATCTACTAGCAACGAATACGACTTTGCATTGGGTTTGATCCCTAAGCCTACCAAGTGCTCAAACACCCTTGCCGCCTCAAATGTCTAATAAAGGAAAAACACAGAAACTTTCATCGTAAACAACTGGCAGGATAAACTAGTAATTCATGAGTCTGGGCTCAGCACATGTTGTGAATTTGTGTTGCGGAATCCTGAATCATGTAAATTTATGCTCTGCATGCATGTGTAGATGCAACAATGCATGAGTGTCGAAGTTTCGGTTGTATATGAACCCTCTGAGAAATGCATAAATTTGTCCGCTTGGACACCCCCAAAATCAGCCATAATAAAATTGCAGTTCAACATGAATGCTTACAAGTACGCCACACAGGAAATAAAACAATATGTTCTCTCTTTGATGAAAATGGAGTGGAGGTGCAGAAGAAACAAAAATGAGTAATTAAACTATCTACCTTTTTGAGCCTTCCAAAGGCATACATCAGACAGTTGTATGAATGAATATCAGGAGTCAGCCCAAAACTAGAGTTAATTGCCTCAAAAGTTTGGTAGGCACGGTCAAGGTCCCATATATTTGCACAACCTAATACTACACAATTTAGAGCAGCCACAGACTTGTATGGATGTTCTGCATTGCTCAAATTTTCCAGCTGAAAATACACCTGACAAAAATTTAGACATGATATTAGTGGCATTATTCGCATAAATAAGTGAAAACAATTAAAGGAAGAAAGCAACTCCTAGAACAAATTAATGAAACATAGGTGCTGATGTCTTCCAATCTGATCCTCAGATGCTTTGGCTAACTGCTGTTTAGGAGTTTTGGACTCATGGGCCATCAGCATTTTCAATACAGCCACAATAAAAAACATGTCCGTAAGGAATTTTTTTAGCTATAATTGGAATGATCACCCCAAACAGATGATCTGTTTTATACACCAACACATGTCAAAAGCAAAATCATAGATTTAATGATAATCTGAACTGAACAATCAAAGATAAGAAATGAAATATGTATGATGAAGCTCAACAATCAATTTCTTCCAGCTTCTAGGAACTTAAACTGAAACACATACATTTAGTTAGCAACATATAAAACATGGTAGAAGACGAGATGAGTTTAATACAACAGTAACATGACATGTGAGAAATTTGTGTAATAGCACTAGGCATATCTGGTACAATTTTATTTTAAATATCATAAAGTGAAAAACGTAAATCATATACTGTGTAACATTTTGGTAAAAAAGCTAAATGCATATCAATGCCACAACCACAATGATTTGTTATATCTAGCTCACATATATTGTTTATTGGATAGAGATAGGAAAGATCTATTAGAATAGTGGTTTTTCTTCAAATTTCATGTTTCAATCACTTATAAAGAAAGAAAACTAAGCAACCTAAAAAGTTCAGTTTTAACATCCATTTGGAGATAACAATGAGAATGTTGTTTATTGATTTTTAAATATAAAGAAATACCAAGTCCAAAGTCTCGAAACCCTTCTTGGAGCAAGCCACGACCAAAGGATGTAAAGAAGTAAATGGCGAGAACAATTCTTCTGTTGCTTCTTTGTCAGAATTTCCATAAGCAGTCTCGAATTCGCGCAAAGAGCCGAATGCCTTCTGCAGATTCCCTAGGGATGCATAAGCATATATTTTCCCAAGAAATGATTCTGGATTAGGGATTTTCTTTTCACGTAATGAACGTCGAAGGATTGCCCATGATGCATCCAAGAGAGTAGAGCTGAAGGTCCTGCCAGCAGTTCCAAGTGCTGCTACAACCAGTCCTTCATCAACAGAAAGTAGAACTGGAGGCCTAGCAACCTCACCTCGGGCCATCCATTTGGCCATGAATTCCAAGGCATAATATGCCAACTTGCTATTATCTGCTTGCATTGCAACTTCTGCAATAAAGGTGCACATGTTCCAATTTGGACTAAGAGCTTTGTTTTGATCCATTGTCTGATAGAATCCAGTGTCAATGAAAAGTCATACAAACAATGTCATTTATATAGAAACATGCATTCATCAAAGGTGCTACTAAGCTATAATGATTAAACTATTAGTCAATAAGTGAAAGTACCTTGCATTTTTCAATAACTGAGACCAACATATCCAGCCGTCCTTTGTTAACACAGCTACTAACACATTCAGTAAATGCTCTAATTGTTAACATATAACCGTTTTCTAAAGTCTTCTCTATATATTTCAAGGCAGCATCAAACTGTTCAGTCATGAACAACATGACTATAACCAAATCATATGAGACCTCATCTGGTTGAGATTCCTTTCCTGTAAGCTCCATCCTGAAATAGTGAAAGAATTTCTAATCACAAAGATAATATACACATACATAGGAGTTCGATCAATTATAAATGGAAATCATTTGGGTAGAAAGCAACTGTATTTATGATTACACATCAACATTGCAAAATCGCATACATTTGGTTTTGGCTCAGTTAAAAAGTTGAAATTGCTAACCGTTGGAGCAACTTCTCAGCAGCCTCAGTCTCTCTAGCTTGAAACATGGCCTTTAGCACTAAATTGAAGGATGCCGTATTAGGAACCAACTCAAAATCCTCCATCTGAGCAAGCAAATCCAGCAAATCCCCAGCGGTAGCTCCCAACATCAAATTAGCTCTCAAATAATGGTTATAAAGATCAACATCAGGCTTATTAGGCTTGCCATTTCTACCCAGCGACCTTACCCAGTACTCAAAAAGATCTTTCATGTCATGCCACCGTTGGGAGGTCATCCAATCCGCAAAAATATTCAATAGAGATTTGACATCTTGATTTTGCGACATGGACTGAATTCGAGCATTTGGAGTGTGCTGTGTGAGACCGAAAGGGATTAGGGACTGAGAAATGGCCGGGTTAGGATTAGGCTTTGGGTTTCGCCAGTTCTGGTTGTAGAGCGGACTGCCTGAAGCTGGATTTGGAGGGAGAGGAGTCGAAGTAACGGACACATGATCAGATTGAGTTGGCTCCGCAGCGAGTTGAGGTTCCTGGGAAACGAAGCTGAAGGTAGAGACGGATTTGATAGGAGTTAGGGTTTTGATTAGGGTTTTAGTTCGAAAAATTGCAATCTGAGACGCCATTGTTAGTCCTCTGAGACTGCTAGTGATCTGGTGGGTTATTTTCTGATTTAGGGTTTAACGAGCAAAAGGGGTATTTTTGATATTATCTCAAACAATGTGGCAATTAAACTGTTATTGAAAACGGATTGGATTTGGGTTTTTATATGGGTTGGACCTGGGCTACACTTAGGACTCGATTGCTGTTTGTTCCTACGTTTTGTGGATCCTTCAGAGATGTTTGTTTGTCCTATTGTGGGGAAATATACCAAAAACTCCTTTTTTTTGTCCCTTTACAGAAAAAAACATTTTCTTTTAAATTGTAATTAAAATTGTCACTCTCTTTTTAGTATATATTGCAAATCATTTTTCAATCTCTTATAAATTATTTTTTTATGTTTTATTCGAAATAAAATTTATTTTACCCGTCTTTTTCATAAAACAAAAACATATATGTCATTTATTTTTTAAGGTGAAATTTTATTGTGTATACTTTAAAATCCTTTTGTTTTGTTCATAAATTAAATAAGAAGAAAATTATAATTTGGAGTTTTTGTTATAGTTCACATGTATATTCACCTAAAAAATACCTTTCATTCTACTTTTTATTAATTGAAATTTAAAATTCTTAAATACAATTAATAATTAATGAAAAAATATATTTATAATATGGGAATTTGTTGTCCAACCAATATTTTGGCGCATATATTATACCATATGTAAACAACCAATATTTGCATGTTACCCCCAACTCATATCTAATGCACATTCACTTTTCTTTCTCTAATCAAATTTTTTCAATCATTTCTACCAAAAATTAGCCCAAAGTTAGCAAAAGCTATTAAAAAAGTAAAAAGTACTTTAATCAGAATTAGAACAAATATTATTTTTGTAGCGTATAAAAATTTGCGGTCTATGACTGTTTTATGAGTTTCAATTTTAATCGATTATTGATTTTGTTTGTATAAATTTATTCCTTTCTCCCACTTAAAATAACCCAACTTACTGACTTTTTTCTTTTCTCATAAACCCTATAAAAATACTAAACCTGATAATTTGTTTTGTGAAGTGTACATAACTAGGAAAGTGTATGGCTTAAGTGGTAGGATTATTCTCTTTTTGGACATTTGGGAATTTCAAAACCGCAATCATAAACTTTATGGAAAGATCAATAAAAAGTGATCTAAAAGCAACCCCACAATTTCAAACAATAACTCCAACCTGTTCTTCTCCTGCTCTTCCACCTAATTCATTTTAATTGCTTTTCCATAAAACTCTAATTAATTAATTACAAAATTAATCAAACAAAAGTTATTATTTGTATTCATGAAGCCATGCCTTCGCTTTCCCTTATAATTGACATATAGAAATCTTAGTTAAATTTTTAATTATTTTTTGTTAAATTCAATCGAATTAATTCATAGATTAAAATTTAAACAAATTAATTAAACTCTAAAAATCCTAAAGTTAACTGCAGGCAAAATGAACATAATGAGGTTATTCTTGTCTTGTGGCTAAGAAGAAAGAGATATCAACTAAGCTTTTTAGACATTTCATCGAACGCCCCACCCGATAATGAATCCTAGCCAGGAGCTAAAAACCAATAAATTCAAGCAAATATGGCTTTTCATAATCATTTATTAAAGGGATATAAGTAGGTGTTGGGTAACAGTAGTTTTTGTTTTTTTTAACTCCAATATTGGAGATGTTATTATGAGAAAAGGGATTCAAATATAAAATTATTTCTAAAGTAGGTTGTTTTTAAAACTATTTATATTAAGAAAGGTTAGAGAGATAGTAGAGAAATTTTTATAAGTAAATCTGTCTGTCTATGTCTATGAGATAAAAACAAAAATTTTGCAAGCAAATTCATCTATAATAATAAAACAGAACAAAACATATCTATCTTATTGCGAGTTGAAATTATCGTCAAAATCAATTACTCCAAAATAGAATCTGAAAGATGGAAGGAAAAAAAAATTATTAACTACATTCGTGTATGTGATAAAAGACTTGCTATATCAAAAATTATAAAACATAATCTATTCTTAGAAGAGACAGATTTTATTATATGAAAATTTAAAGTAAATTTTTAATCTTAAAGTTGTGATCGTTAATAATTTAAAAAAAAAAGTTAGTTTTTATTATAAATAAAGTCTCCACTTAATTTTTTTATATAATTTGTATAATAAATTTATTTATGAACATATGAAGTTAAAAATGAATTAAAGGTTATAAATTTTTATGTAAATAAAAGAATTGCATCTGAACATAAAAAAATAATAAATTATTATTTATAATTTCATTTCTTACGCATAACTAGCAATATTAATTTGTGAATGACTGATAACATTTCGTACTAGTTAATAATAATTTATTATTTTTACTTTTTTCTGTAGAATGTGAAATTTTGGGATGGTTGTAAAAATTTGTAATATTTTTTATTTCATAGACAGGGTTTCTCTAACATATTTTGATATATAGTTTTAAAACAAAAACTATGTTTAGAAATAGTTTTATATTTTTGTCATAAATCTATAAATATTTCTAACCATTTGGAGTATATAGACAGAGTTATTTCTAGTAATTCAATAATTAACATGAGATAGATTATGTTGTTTTATATTATATTTATTAATAACCTCAGCTTTTGTTTTTGGAAACTAATAATTAAACCAGTAATCACTTGTCCTGTAAACTGTCCTAAAAATTAAACCATGCAAGTAAGAACGAAGTGGTAGAAAATTATACAAAAATGTCCAACAAATTATATTAATTCCAATTCTCTATTTTGTATAAAAAGATGAGATAATAATAAGTTCAATGCATCCAATCTACAATGCCACGTGGACACCTTCCAGACCATGAAAATATAAAGGACAGTCAAATTATGCATGCTCCATAGTCAGAAATAACAGATTACTCAGAAAAAGGAAAAGAGAAGACTTCATTCTTTAGGTGCGCAAGTAAGTTTGAATGTGTGTATTTTTATGTAAGAAAAGAGTTAATGAAAAAAGGACAATTAAAAAAATACCACAAAAGTTTAACCATTAGTAAAATAGCACGTTACAGGCTAAATATTTCAAAACTATCCCTCCTTAAAAAAATTTAATTTTTATTAAAAAAAACAAACAATACAAAATAATGATTTCCGGCGGCCACTTCGAAGCTCCGGTGTTGCCGCCTTCGGCCACCACTGGCGACACATGCTAGACTAGCATGTAGCTGACTTCCGGCCGAGTCCAGCGCCGCCAAGATCGCATCCATCAGCTTTCGGTAGCCGCTTCACGCGATAGTCAAAGTCCGACAAGTGGTAAACCTCTAAAATCTGTAGAATTTTTCAATGCAGATTTCACTGTCTTCCGGCGATCCTATGACCCCGATTCCGGTGTCAGACGACTCATTTCATTGAGAGTTTTTCGATTTGGTATGACACAATAAGTTTCGTCGTCATTTTCTGGTGGACGATTTACAACAGGTGGCGGTAAAACTCTAAAATCTGTAGAATTTGCAGATTTCACCGACTTCTAGCGACCCTATGACCCTATTCCGGTGTCAAATGACTCATTTCATTGAGAGTTTTCCGATTTGGCATGACACGATAAGTTTCATCGCCATTTTCCGATGGATAATTTACGACAGGTGGCGGTAAAACTCTGAAATCTGCAGAATTTTCCAACTCAGATTCCACTGTCATTCGGCGACCCTATGACCCTGATTTCAATATCAAATGACTCGTCTCGTCAAGAGCTTTTCGATTTGGTATGTCACGATAAGTTTTTTAGCCGTTTTTCGGTGGACGATTTCCGGCAGGTGGCGGTTAGAAGAAGGTAGCGACTAGGGTTTCTAAATGTTGAAAAAGATAAAGGTGACACAACTTGCCAAGTTTCTATAGAATTCAATACGATTCATTACAATTTACGAAAGTTTATTACAATTTATTAAGGTTCATTACAATTCAGTAAAATTCAGAACAAATTAATAAGGTTCAATACAAATTCACTAAAGTTCATTACAATTAACCAAGGTTCATTATGAAAGAATATTTCCCATTATTTATGGTCCATGTAACTTGGGTTTAATTATAAAAGATTAAGTCCTATATAAGATATGATTTTAATATATAAAAGTCGAAACTGTGATGGATGGTTTCGGTTAGAGATATTAAAATTA
>CANUEY010211101.1:0-27567 GCA_948099555.1 Croton setiger
TAATTGTTAATTTGATCTTTTCATTGGTTGTTGCAGGAAAAATGGTCCAAAAATCTCTACATCGCATCAATCTGTTATGGGCGAACAGTTTGTTAATTTATGGCCAGCGCAAATGCAGGCAGATATCCCCTATAAAAGAATTTATAGCTTAAAATTTTGGTAGGGGAGAGGTAATGTTCGATCTTTAATTGGAATCTGGTAGGCTGGCTGGAATTCTCCTGACGGACCTCAAATGGATCCTAATTCTTATGCCAACAATAGCCGATCGTGTGGTATGCAGATTCAAGTTCCATGTAAGAATGAATGACAATACATTTTCTGAACTTGACACCAAACATGGTTTTCTTGGAAAATGGCAATGATTGGATACCCATCTGGATTTGGCTTAACCATTTTTCATATGTTTTACAATTTTAGGATCCGATTTTACGGTTTTTTCACCCACCTTACTTAAAATCTCGTACATGCCTCTAAATACATATGGGCTAAAATGGGCCCAAATTCATAAATTGGCCCAATTTGTAAATGAGGAAGGCATAAAGGATCTCTAACTCAAGAAGTGGGGCCCCTGAAGTTCTTCACATTACGTACACTAGATGACAAACCAGCTCGTGAACGAAAGAGGAATCGATTGGTATAAAAACCAATCCGTCGCGTAATCAGGAATTACGATCGCGAAAGTAACGGAGACAACCTTAATTATATCTTGAAAATCAAAACTAACCCAATTTCAAGACATGTTGCAGCACCAACAACAGCAGCTACAAAGGCCTCATCGACGGTGTGAAGGCACCGCCATGGGAGCAATCGTTCTTGATCTCCGCCCTGGCCTTGGTATCGGCCCTTTTACTCTAGGTAATTTCTCTAATTTTTTTTTACTTGCTTCCGATTGAAAACTTAGTTGCTGAATTATAAATCGATTGGAATTTTTTGCTAGAAATTTTTATGTATTTGCCTTTTGGTTTGTTTACAGGAATGCCGATTTGTGAAGCGTTTGCTCAAATTGAGCAGCAGCCGAATATTTACGATGTCGTTCACGTGAAGTATTATGATGAGGTTCGATTTGTTTGTTTAAATTTCGATAATTTCCAAAATCTTGTAAGGGAAGTTAAGTTTCTGAGACTTGAAGTTAATGGTAAATGGGAAGGGAAGAGAACTGATAAGGGCGTGAGAAGTAGACAGGAAATAAATGATTTTTGTTATCAGCCCCTTTTTCTTTTTGAGGTGTTTACTAATTTGTTCCTGCCACCCTCTACTACTTGCAGGAACCACTTAAACTTGATATTGTTATTAGCTTTCCTGATCATGGTTTCCATCTTCGATTTGATCCTTGGTCCCAGGTGAGAAATATTTTAGTTTATTTCTGTTTTTGGTGTTTATTTTGCTTTTTAGCTTTGAAAGTCTAATATTTGTGATGTATTGCTTAAATTAGACCACTTTAGTCTAAACTTCCAATTCTGCAGAGACTGCGCCTGATTGAGATTTTTGACGTCAAACGGCTTCAAATGCGATATGCCACTTCTCTTATTGGGTATTAGTAGTTCTCAGCTTTTTTTTTTTTTTTTTTTTTTTTAACAATTTGGTGTTATTTACAGATTTGTTCTTTTTTACAAAATAATTCTGTTCTCCCTTTATGTATATAATTGTTGGTTGTTTTTGTAACATTTAGGGGGCCGTCCACTCTAGCTACTTTTGTAGCGGTATACGCACTTTTTGGGCCAACATTTCCTGGAATTTATGATAAAGATAGAGGAATGTATACTCTGTTCTACCCAGTATGTGCATGAAAAACTTGATGGTCAGGGTTTTTAATTTTTTGAAATGTACATTGATTACTGTTTATTCTCTTTAATGTATAGGGTCTATCCTTTGCTTTTCCTATTCCTAGCCAATATACAGATTGCTGCCATGATGGAGAAGGTAATGCGATATATTTTCACTTTGATATTCTCTTTTTTCTTTTAACAATTATCTGTTCTAACTCTGTTATTTTCTGTAGCTGAACTGCCACTAGAGTTTCCAGATGGCACCACACCAGTGACGTGCCGTGTTTCAATATATGACAGTTCTACAGACAAAAAAGTTGGTGTTGGTTCCTTAATGGACAAGGCTTCTGCTCCTCCTTTGCCTGCTGGAAGCCTATATATGGAAGAGGTGCACGTTAAGGTGTGTTAGATATTTTCTTAATCAGTCTGGCTATTTTTATGAAGTTGTCTAGTTAGTTGATTAGTTTCTCCATGGATGACTGCCTACTTAATGGTCATTTTATCATTATCTACTTTGGATTGCAATATCATATCATATGTAGATATTTCTCTATGTTCTTAATTCAGGTGCTCAGCCTCTTTTTTAATTTCATCTTTCTCTTTGATCTATTGTTATTCAATTATTTTGTTTGCAGCTAGGTGAAGAGTTATACTTTTCCACAGGGGGACAACATATTCCTTTTGGAGCATCACCTCAGGTAAGTTTTGGTTTGTACGTGGTAGAGATTCAATTTGAATTGTTAACTTGTATATTTCTTTTGAACTCTGCCGTTGGCTGCCTGAAGTTGGTATGTTCTCTTATTTAAAATAATTTCAATTTGACTGTCACCATTTAGTTCGTGATATTTTTTTTTATCAGTAGATTTTATTTATATTTAATTTCTTGATATGAAAAGATATGAAACATCAGAAATCACTATTATGATGTCATGATGTCAATTTTTATACGATAACACACGACATTAGCCCTTGCTTTTTACTTGCATTTATTTTTTTACTTTATCGTTCTGTATCCTTTTCAAAGTTTAGTGCCATCATTGATCAACAATATTGTATGTTTCAAAGTAAATTGTAAGAAGTATTTTGTTTAGTATTTTTATCAGTTTGATTGAAATTCTGAACCGAATTATAATGTTTAATTTGGGAAATTCAGTCGGGTATACCTCAAATGATCAATTTTTCATGTTAATATAAAATTTTCGGTTATTCAAATCACTGCATTAAATGAGAATTGTTAACGTCCTTTAGACTGTAATGTTTTTCTAAATGGCTATGTTTTATTAAATGCCCTCAAAATTGCTTTAGGAATAATTTTTAACTTATTTTAAATGTTCATCTCTTTTAAATACAGGATATTTGGACTGAATTAGGCCGTCCTTGTGGAATTCATCAGAAGCAGGTAATATCTTGGTTAGTAAGAAGCTTTTTATTTTGATGGAGAACTTAGTTCTAATTACTGATTATTTCCGGGACATGACCTATTATTTCGTTTTCCGCAGTCAAATCCTAGGTTTCACTTAAGATTAACACATGCATGGAGATGGCATTGAGAAAAAAAATGCACCTGTTGTTGAATTTCAGCTGTGAAACTAATTTAGTGGAAGGATGATATACATATTTAAACTGAAATGAAACCAAACTTATGCACCTTTTACCTAGTTTTTTTCCTGTACTTGATTGTTTAAAGAATACCTAAAGGAACATACTGTGTTGAGTGTATTGATGTGTTAGCTCTGCAGGTAGATCAAATGGTCATCCACTCTTCATCTGACCCCCGTCCACGGACAACCCTGTGTGGAGATTACTTTTATAATTATTTCACTCGTGGTCTGGACATCTTATTTGATGGGCAGGTATTAATTTTCTTCATATCTCCTTCCAAACCTCTTCTAAGTGGTTTATAGTGTGGTGTGTTGTTTGGAAGGGTTCTATCTTGCTAGTATGTAAACAAATGTTTCCATTGGTATACTTGACATGTCTTTTGTATTACAGACTCACAAGATCAAGAAGTTTGTTTTGCACACCAACTATCCTGGTCATTCAGATTTTAATTCGTATTTAAAGTGCAACTTTATTATCCAAGGTTCTTACTGGATCCTGCTCCTTGTTTCTCAAAGGATTTAGGTTGCACTTTGAATGCATAACTGATGATTTCTTTGTGTTTCCTGTGGGTCTTATTGAAGTGAATAACTCGAAGCAAATTACACCAAGCACAAAATGGGACCAAGTTAAGGTATAAGGTGCCAAACTTTTTTGTTTCAATTTTAATTTGGATTGCCATTTTTCTCATGTATGAGTTTTCTTCAGGTTATCAAATTCAAAAAAAAAAAAAAAAAAAAAGATCTTCCCATGTCAATCAGGAATGTTTGGCAATATATAATTTTGATTATGTGTGATCTTCAGACGCTATTACATTGTTTAGAAGGAATTTCTGAATGCTCTTTATTCCCCCATAAAATTTGAACTTTTTTGGCTTCTTTATTTCTTCCCCTTTAGTTTCACTATGTGCTAACTTGGATCAGTATTAATCTTGTAATTCAGTTTACTGTTTTGTTATGATTTGAGGATCTCTACTTCCATTTTTCTCCCTGCTTCAATTTTTTTCAATTTTGTGGCTTTATGTTTTTACAATTTCCATGGAGAGATATTTAAGCAGTGGACATTTCTGCATTTAGTTCAATAGGATTCTCTAATGTCATGTTGGCTTGTTTTGTTTTTCAAAACTTTTGCATCATAATATTTCCATTTTTTCCTGAAGTTGGGAAGCATTGATATCACTAAAGATTAATTACTCACTTCAGGAAATCCTTGGTGACTGTGGCCGGGCAGCTATCCAAACTCAGGGTTCAGCAAGTAATCCTTTTGGATCGACATTTGTATATGGTTATCAGAATGTTGCCTTTGAGGTGATTGTTATATTTCTTTTAACAATGAGTCCAGTCATTGTTTAATAAAAACAGTGTATTTTCGACTAAGCAACTCAGGTATACTTTATGTGGTGCTCTCGCTAACAAATATATCTTATATTATTGATATTAAACAGGTAATGAAAAATGGATATATTGCAACTGTTACTCTATTCCAGTCATGACCTCATCCATTTCTGGTACGTTTGAGCACCTTTTCCCCTTTTAGCAATGCTATGCACCTTTTGTTTTAAACTACTCCCTCTGTCCCTGAACAATTATTTCAACGTTCACTTATTTTTGTCTGAAAATAAGTGTCTCAATTCTAGATTTTAACAAAATTTGAAAGTGATTTTTCTTTTCTACCATCCGCGTAATATAAAGAACTCATGTGCATAATAAATGATAACATTTAAATGAATGGTATATTAGTCTTTTTATCTATTAAATATTATAGTTCCAATCCAATAAGTACTATTTCTTAATACTAGAGAATGGAAGTTAGGTCACTTATTTGGGGACGGAGAGAGTATTTTATTTATATAATCATAAATGCTTGGCTTTCCGTACAGTGAGATTTGATGTCCTAATAAATTATGCTGTAAATATGAATTGAGTTGAGAAATTACATCTATTGTATACATCAACTTTGCTGCATTTTGGATGTAATAGTGTTGTCCTGATTTTCTGTTTTGTTTGGCTGCCTTAGGACAGATACTACCACTGCCTTGGATTGGGTGGATACTGTACAGTTAATTTAGCTCAAAACATGACATTTTATAGCATTTGTCATGTGGAGAAATGTCGTTAGAATTGTAAATAATTGTATTTATATGTAAATATACCGAGTATTAACTCTTCTGTAATTCTTGTATAAGCCTGTGTACTATTTTGATTATTGAACTCGATGGTCTTGTGAATATGGCTAAACTTCATGCAAATTTTTTTTTTTTAAGCTTTATTTGTTTTATTCAAAATTGATGTGTGGTCTCAATAAATTTGAAGGTATTATTACTTAGGAATCCATTCATTGCCATCAATGAAACCAATTGAAATAAATGGCTTTGCTTCCTCATCAGTGAGCTCCCTAGACCAGGATACTCTTCCTCCAAAATCAGCCCCTGGACCCGAGCACTTGTACTGCCCGTAAAATACAGTCCTGCGTGCATTTAAGTTTCACCCCTTTTAAATCGTGCTAATTTTTCTGTAATAAGAGGGAAAAGGGGGGAAAAGAAATACTTACATTTCCCTGTTTTTGTCTCCCCAGTTGTACCATCCTTTAGGAGTAATGATCTTGTCCATGTAAGTGTATGCGAAAACAACCCTGGAGAAACTTCCCCATGCTCTGCCCAAGTAAAGAGCACCTGACCCTGTTACTTTGCATTTCACAAAAGAGAAGCCTGTTTCCTGAAGGAAGCTATCTCTTTTCTGTGCTGTTAATGCTCCAAAGCTGTTTGTGATCGCATGCAAATGGCAGTTCTCGTAAAGGGAGAGTCCGTTTCCAAATACAAAGTCCACCGAACCTTCAACATAACAATCCTTAAAGTAATGTCTGCCTATGTGATCATATAGGGTGTCTTGTGCTCCGATGAACTTGCACCCGATAAACGCTGCAGCGTCTGCTGATATTCGGAGTGCCACTGCTTGCTTTCCGAGAGCTCCAGATGGTGGTGATGGTGCCTTGTTCTGCAATAATTCACTTCAAATTTTATTAGAAGTTGTCATGAAAAGCTCAGTTTTCTTATGTTTTTTCACCAACCATAATATAGACTATAGAGTCAAATATATCATCTTACAAAATACAAAAATGTTAAACTAGTAATATTTTTTCAATTACCCTCACTATAATTTACAAATAAATCCCAAATAATTTTTTTTATTTTAAAAAAATATTATCTTTAGAAAATAAATTAATTATTATTATGCTATGAATTTAAATTATGGGACTGACCTTAAAAGTTATGTTCTTTGCAATAAAAAAAGGAGAATTAACAGCAAATGTTGCAGAGCCATAAGTGCCCAAAGGATTTCCTCCTTTGCCAATTTTATCTGCAGTGTCATCCCATTCAATAATGGTCTTCCCTTTCTCATCTCCCTCCATTGTTATGTAAGCCATACTTGCAGGAATCTCCAATTTCTCCCTGCACTTTCCAGCGTAATTAGAACTTGTAGCTAGTAAAATAATCAAATAAAAAATGTAGTTTATTATTGATTGATTACCTGTAAATCCCAGAACTTATGGAAATAACAACCCTGCAATTATTAACAATTGGCACAGAATTTATAGCCTTTTGCACAGAAACAAAAACATCTGAACACTTAGATTTTTTATTGACTTTAATTGTTAGACATGGCTTCAATCTGTTGTTGGGTTTATTGAAAAGAGAATTCTTGAAATGGGTAGTTTGTTTTGATTTTAGCCATTTAAGGTAAGCTTCTTCTTCTGTAAAACTATTAGAATTAGACCCATTTGGAGCTAACAAAGACTCCGCATTTGCAAATAATAAGAATATGAATAAGAAGTAAAAAAGGTAGTTGTTTTTCATCATTTTGAAGAAGATAAGGAAGGTGATAGGGTCAGAATGAGAAGATCTAAAGAGAAAGAAAGAGAGGAATCTGTATTGTAGAGTATGGTTATTATGAGGATTGTCTCTTCTCACCATACCCATTATAAGACCAAGCAGAGGTTTATTTTAGATTTTAGTGAAGTTGTATGTATTCTTTTGTACTGCAACCTTTTCTTCTTGTCTGTTATTGGTTACTCAGAGAAGTCATAACAGAAAACTGCAACACCTAAAAAATTATTCCATTTTTACTTACTTCATTAATCAAGGTTCTTGAGTGGGAGGGGGGTGGAGCGGGTCCAGTGGTAATTCATGCCGGGTTCATTTGTGCTATGCGTGCCTGTGTATGTCTCTACCAAAAACAGAAATCCAAAGTTTTTGAGTCACATAATTAAATATTGGAAGATTGTTCAATTTGGTCTTTCAATTTCATCTGATTTTGTAATTTAGTCCTTAGGAAACTTTTTTTTGTTAAAATAATGACCAGGTTCTAGAGGTAGCCACGGGCCGGTTCCGGGCCTCGGTCTGCCGGGCCACGGTTCAAGGCCTCGGTCCGGGCCACAGTTCAAACGGTAGTGGAACCGGAACCGGCCTACCGATTCGACGATTCGGGTGCGGTTAACCGACGGTTCAATTAAACGGTTCGGATAGTTCGACAACGGTTCACGGTTCGTAATAGTTACAGTTCGAAAAAATATTAAATTTAAACCGGCAACCGACCGATTCCGATTCAATGACGAGCCGGACCGAACTATTGGGGGGCTGGGCCAGGCGGGCCGAATGGGCCAAACCGGCGCATTTCCATGTCTACCAGGTTTAAACAACTTATTATGTTTTGTTGATATACCCTTTGATGATATAATTATTTTTACATAATTAGAGGTAATTTTCTCTTTTAATTATAAATTAAAGGGATTAATTTGGAGTAATCCCAAAAATAAAAAGGAGATATTAATTTGAAGACATTTGGATGTTCAAATTAATACATTGAATAACTTTAAATTTCCCAAATAAATGTAAGAAAGTGAATTTACTTAACAAACAGCTGTAATGCATTTTATTTTACAAAAGCTGCTTCACATGAGAAGGGGTTTATTGCATAGTCACTCTTAATAGGCAGTAGCAGCTGGTAACATACTTCTTCCCCAAACAGCTTAGCTATTTGAAAATAACAATATTTGGCCCATCTTATTTATTCACATATACATATTTAATTTTAATAATAATTGTTTTAATAAAAAAATAAAATTTATCTAAAAAATTATAAAATAATTCCAAAAATATTGATAAGAAATTAAAAATATATAAATTATTCAAATAATAATAAAATATATACTTTTCAATGAATTTTATATGTATAGTTTAAATATTTTTATGCTTAAAGTGTATTTTTTTATTTTATAATAAATGAACTACTTTGAATACGTGTCAAATATTAAATTTCACTATTTGTTTGATTCCATATTTATTATTCTTAGTAGTAGTAATTTATTAACTCTTATGAAAATATTCTTCCAATTATATATATATATATATATATATATATATATATATATATATATATATATATGTTATTTTTGTAGTCGATTTATTTTATTTTGTTGGACATTTTGATCATTCCATCTCTAAAAATAGTTAAATTTATAAATTTATGTGATTAACCAATAGAATGGAGAGATAACTTCATGAAATGGTCAAAATATCGTCTTTATACACGTTTACAATGAAAATAATGAGACTAAAAATAAAAAAAAAATATGGCAAAATTTAGAGAATAAATAATAATATTAAAAAAAATACTAAATTGTCATATATGCCAAAATTCAGAAACAAAATTATAATTCTTATTAAAATTAAATGGTTCAAAAAATTATATAGATTTAATATCTACCACTGACAAAATAGAAGGGAAAAATAATATTAAAAACAAAGAATTAAATTTTCTAATTGGTCAAAAATTCAATAACTAAATTATAATTATCCCAAAATATATTTTATATCTATTTTTTAATGAATAGTATATAAGAGTGGTACTAAATTGCTTAAAACGAACCGACTCATTTTAATAAATAAGTAATTAATGTAGTTTTTTTTAATACAATAACCTAAATATCCATTATATATTGAAAGTAATAATTTAATGAACAATTAGTTGATGTCAAGAAAAAAAAGTGACAATTAGTTATATAGCTTGCACTTTTAATCTGCCTCATTTTGAGGGAATGTGACAAAATAATTTGCTATATAATGAATGTCTAAAACAATTTTAGTAAGAATTTGACATGTCATGATATCTTACAATGATAAATTATTAGCAATATGACACAATTATACTTTATAAAAATTTCAAAATCGCTCCGACTTAATAAAAAATAAATTTAATTTTTATAAAAAATGAAAAAAAGAAAATCGGACATTTCCTATACCTCCTTTTTCGGTAGCTTCTTCCAACGTTCAATGCCACTACCTTTGGCCACCACCAGTGGCTGCAAACTGACTTCTAGTTGAGTCCAGCGCTGTCAAGATCTTCGCCGTTGGGTTCCACTAGTTGCCTCGTGCACTGATCAAAGTCTAGTCAATGAAAAATCATGATTTTCAGCAGAATTTTCTGATGCCAATTTTACCATCTTCTGATAATCCTATGACCCAAATTCTGGTGTCAAATGACTCATCTTGTCGAGTTATTTTAGATTTGATATGACTCAGTCGATTTGGAACCAAGCCTTGATTGAAAAAACTCTTAATCATTGTCACACCTATTCAAGCCATATTTGGAACCAAGCCTTGATTGATCTTCTCGACATTTAGTAGATCTTTGGTCAAAATTCTCTTTTAAGCCCTTATAAGAGGCAAACATATTTTTAAGCTCTCATAAGAGGCAAAACACTCTCTCTTAAGCCCTCATAAGAGGCAAAACTCTTTTTAAAGCCCTTATAAGAGGCAAATCTCCTTTTTAAGCCCTTATAAGAGGTAATTACCTTTTTAAGTCCGTACAAGAGACAATTACTTTTTTAAGCCCTCATAAGAGGTAAAATTCTCTTTTAAGCCCTCATAAGAGGTAAAATTCTCTTTTAATCCCTCAAAAGAGACAAAATCACATTTTTAAGCCCTCGTAAGAGGCAAATCATCTTTTAAACCCACACAATGTGCAGAAGTTCCTTTTGGGTTGTAAAAAAACCCTAAAACAACTTTTGGGTTACAAATAACCCTAAAATCATCTTCACTTTAAATCATAATCATTTTTTGGCTTTAGATAGTCTAAATTGTTTTAAAATACACAATTCTTACATCAATCACTTGACATACTTGTTTGGTTTTTCTACTAACGAAAATGCAGGAGAAACAAAGGAACAACTGCCAAAAGAATGCATGGGAATAACAAAAAGGATAAATTTTGAAGGCATTGATGGAGCATGGATCTTTTCCATAAAGGAAAAAGGAAAGAAAGATTTCAAGCATAAAGAAGAGTGGGAGAAGCAGTTCAAGAGACTCCTGCCAAAATTTTCCATTCAGAAGAACATTGGAACCCACAAATTTATTTTTGTGGCACCCAATAGGGTGCAATTGTAAATACTCAAATTTTAGCCCAGTTTCACATATAGTGTCTATTTGGGACTCGGAATAGCTTTTTGGAAAGGGAACAGTCGGAAAACTTTAAAAAATGTGGTGAGAGCCAAAGGCCTGTCACCAAGTTTATAGCCCAAATTCCTTTGTTTAGGGGGTCAAATCGACAAATCATTTTTGCGGACGCCCTAAAACCCACTTTTAATACCATGAAGCATTTTTATTAGTTTAGAAAATATATTAATATTGTACTCAAAATGTGTCAAAAATGATGCTGATAATTAATATAGAGTCGAAGAAACCCGAAAAGTTGTGAAAGGACATGAAAGTATCGTCAGAGTAGAAATAAAAAAAGTCAAACAGTTTGGCACCTACCGTTCGCCTGTGTGCCTTAATGATTTTTTGCCTATAAATAGGATATTTTTTCACTCATTTACTTCTTAAGACAACAATCATCACTCTCAAAGTTTAACTTGCTTTAGGCTATCGTTTAGCGTTTTAGGCAACTTTCTGAGCAAATTTTGAGGTTTTACGTTCAGTCCATCACCCGGAAGCTCCAAAGGCGCAAAAGGTTAAATCATATTTGTTTCCAAAGCGGCAAAAATGTACTCATGTAATAAGACGAGATAACCTAAACAACTTTTATAATCACTTCCTTTCGACCACCTCAAAAAATAATTTTGACCCGATCCCCAAAAATAGCCTTCGGATTCCTACCCACAAGAGAAAGAAGGGCCAAATACCTGCCACAATTCAATGGCAAATGTACCCCAAAACATTAGAAATAGAATCTTTCAACTATAAAAAATACCAGACTTTTGAAAATTAATTTCCTCTCTCAGAGGCCTTCTTATTAATTCATATAAAAGCAAGTAATGGTGTGACATTATGAAAAAACTTGTACAGTTTGTTATGCAGGTAGATCTTAACTTTATATTATAGAGATATATATAATATTAGACTCACGGTTTATTTTAATTTAAAAAACGTATCAAAGTCAGAGAAAAATAAAAAAAAAAACTTATTAAATTTTAATAGTATTTTTAAACCTTTTATTAAAAAAAAAAAACTATAATTTTAGTAGAAAATAAATTTATTTTCTTGCTTTCCTATCTCATCCAAACAAGGAAGGGGAAAATATTTTTATTTTCCATCCCTCAGTTTTCCCTTCCTATTTTCTTTCCTCCCTATAAAATTATCCAAATACGGTGCAAAATTGAAATTTGGCTGTTTTTCGGTTCCTCTCTCTCTCAAAGTAAATCCCAAGCTGCCGTTGTTTTCTCTTATCATCGACTGTCTGCGGCTGACGGAGAGCAACGAGTGGCGGGTTGCCGGGCTCCGAGGAGTGGCGCGTAGTCTTCTCATCTCTTCAGTTCTGTTCTGTCTTCTTTCTGCGAAGACAGCAAGCTCGACGAGGCCGGTTCTCTGTTTCGTTCACCCTTCTTCTTCTTCTCTCTGCTTCGACGGCTCAAGTACCGCTCGAGTTCAACGTTGAAGATCTTTAGGTCAGGTTAGTAAGCAAGCTGGTTATTCTCTTCTCTCTTATTTTCCCTTATATTTACTGTTCCAATTTCGACTCTCAGCTCTGTTTTGTGTTAATTGAATTCAATTTTGTTTACAAACTACAATATAGCTTGGTTTATTGCATTATTCTTTTCTTAATTTGTTACTTAAATTTTCTTTTGTTTTTCTTTTATACTGTCAATCTGTTAAGTGTTATCATTGAAAACTCTTTCATTCTTGTAGAATTTTTTTGGGGTTTGTATGTATAATTGTATATGAACATGGCATTGGCAGTGGCACATGTCACTGATTTTCATGGGATTGAAATGGATTTTCTTGTTTATTCACTTAGATTCGGAGAGGTGCCTGCTGCTTTTAACAATATTTCATTAACAAAATTACAAAAACATGGTGAATTTTCTAATAAAGAATAGAGAACGTATATATAATTTCAAACTGCAGGTAATGTGAATCTGTTTTTGGTTATTCCTTAATCCTTATCATTTTTGTCCACGTAAGTTTCATTTGCAAGCAATTTGCTTTCGTGAAGCACTAAGTTGGTTGAAAGACAAGAATTAGGAGCTATTTAGTTTATGCATCTTTTGCAGCCCTAAAAGCTAGGAACAATACCACCACATGAGCCACGACCAGGGGTAGTTAACCCCTAGAAATAGTGTAACCAATCAGATTGTAATCCAGGAAATATATAAGCCTATGTAAATCTTTGGGCTAATGTATCTTTTACTATTCTAATCAATCAAAGAAATATTCTCATACAAATACAACATTTGGTGCGGTGAGCATGGACGCTCAGTGGCTTATGGATTCAACTAGTTCATTATTCTTGCTACTTTTTTCTTTTATTGTTAAGCTCATATACAACTATAAATTGATGGCTTCTAAGAATGACCGTCATGCGGTAGTAGGGCATTCTCATGCTGGGAATGTCCGTTGTTCTTCCCAGCAACTATATTATGAAGGCAGGGGTAATTCCCATTTGGAACAAGCACAGGTGGCTAGGGAAAGAATGCCACAAGTTTAGGCACCCTAAACTTTCTTAGAAAAACCAAATACACCCATTTTCAAACTTTTACATCAATTACACCCAATTTGATATTGTTTTACAACATTTGCACCCAAAGGTTGAAGATTGAATAAAATAAAAAGATTATGCGGGCTACTTAAATCTCTTTAACTATGAGGAGACTTTTGCTAGTTGGTGTGGCTGTTGAACCACATTGTAAATTTTTTGGTTCCAATATCGTACGTTTCTTAAATTGGTGGTTCTTTTCCAAGCACAACCTTTAATTTTATGAGATTTTTTTTAGTCTCGAACTCTCTTAACATAACCGAAGTAATAATTCTTTCTTGCGAAAGACACGAGTGGAGAGTCTTGTTGAAGAAATATCTGCGGACTTAGGTTTCTTGGTTTATAGTAATGATATGGAGAACAATGAATTAAATTTACCAATCTTTCTATTATAACCATACTTGAAAAAATAACCATGAAACAACATTTTTTGGTTTATGTGGATGTAAATTCAGAATATAGTTTCAGCATGGTTTAGCTTAGCATTTATAGGAGACATGTCAGGTCAGGTCATGGTCCTAGGCGACTTATCTGTGGGTAGTTGGGTTGCCAAGATGGGCAACCTCCTCGGGTTGCAAGTGATGGAGTCGAGCTGAAAAACCGAATTAAAACGACACTGTTTCTTAAACCTGATTTCTCTGATTCTGTCACGAATTAAACAAAGAAACAGGGTTTAGTGTTTCAACTATCATATCCTATCTGATATCAATTGCATTGCCAGTTTACTCAATGTATTTTTCAGGTAACTTCACTTAATTTGAATTTTATTTTAGCTATTTTCCCTAAATTCTCCTATGAAGTTTGCAAATTTTGCTTCCACTGCTGTAGTTCAGTGCATCAATTACTAAAATTGGTTTTTGTTTTGTGTTCATTTCAATTATAGTGGTTTTGAAGATGACTGTATTTGGATTAACTGGTAGTCCCTCAAGCTGTAGCTTTCGGGTACCTGTAAATGGGTCTGAGCCATTTTCCAGGCGAATTTTAGGTTTTACTTGTGCCAGAGAACCTAAAGTGTCTAGAATAAATTTTCAACTTCTGGACAGGTAATTGTATTTTTTTTTAATTATCTGCTACTAGTAAACTCCACATATATGGAATATGGATGCGTTTTTTTGATGTTATTTATTTGGAATGATGCAGATGTTGTTGGGTTGGTTCTGAAAAAGGATATATTGGCAAGCATGCTCACTTGGTTAAGTGTGCAATGGATGCTTCTTATGGTGGTGAAATGACAAATGATCAACCAGGTAACATTTTGGATTCTTGATTACTCTATGCTTGTTAAAACGTTTATTTCTTTTTCTTTTGCTAATGATTTTTTGTCGTCACTCTTGTGTGTTGATGTTTTCATAGATGCAGTTGGAAAGTTTTGTTGTCTGAATATTTCTCATAAGTTTCTGTCATTTCAGTTATTTTTCCTAGAATTCATGTGAGGGATCCATACAAACGGCTTGGGATCAGCCGGGAGGCTAATGAAGATGAAATTCAAGGTGCAAGGAACTTTCTTATTCAAAAATATGCTGGGCACAAACCTAGTGTGGATGCAATTGAATCTGCTCATGACAAAATAATCATGCAAAAGTTTTATGAAAGGAAGAACCCAAAAATTGACATTGGCAAAAAGGTTAGGGAAGTAAAGCAGTCGCGTGTTGTGCAGGCTGTCACAAGCAGGTTTCAAACTCCATCCAATCTCGTCATTGCTAAAACATCAATTGCATTTCTGGTACTTGGAGTTCTCACTGTTCTCTTTCCAACTGAAGAAGGTCCGACTCTACAGGTTGCCATTTCCTTAATGGCTACAATATATTTCATATATGATCGGCTAAAGAGTAAATTCCGAGCTTTGTTTTATGGGTATGTTTCTGATATATTTTTCATTGTTTTTTTACGTCCTTATTTTGCCCTTGTTTTCTGCTTCTTTCTAGTTAAATTATATTTGTATTAGAAACTGATTCAACTACCAAGCTAACTATTTCTTCTGGTGCAACAGAAAATAGTCATAGTGAGGGTTATAATAGATGTGGTCTGTGTTTTAAGATTTGGCTCAACTTTCAATCTAGTGAAAGGCAGGGTTAAAGGCTTAACCTGGTTGAACCAGATTAGAACTGAAAGAGTAATTAGTAATCAGTTGTTGGAAATACAAATGAATTAAAAGATGTCAAACATCTTCTAATGACTCTCCACATCATGTAGGTTCAAGACCAACTGTCTACACTACATGCTATGATACAACTAATTTTTGGGTTGAGAAAGTTACCAGTTGAGGATATCTGGCTGGTGATGGCTAACTGAGGCTTGCTTGCTAAAAATTGAAATGTTTACATATAGATCATCAGATCATTTACTATGTTTCTAGATTTTCTTAAGTTTACTTGAGTTCTTGATCTAACAACATGTTGATAGTGAGGTCAAGGATGTGGATAGTAATATTGGCTGAGGCAGATAGTGACTGTAGTGCCATGGGATTTTAGGTAGTCAAGTTGATGGTGAGGGAGATGCCTAGTGATGATAAGATGAGAATGAGGTCAATCTGATTACTGTTTTTTTTTTTGGAAAATAATATGATTACTGATGTTATCTAACAATGATTCTGCATGGTATTAGTATTGAAGGTGAGCTTATCTTTTTTCTATTGGTACTGCAACTCTTTCTTTTGGGTTTAAGCTACTGATCCTTGGTGAACTATGAGTAGTTTTGGAAGTACACTGTTTCCTTGGTTTATGGTTACTTTGAATCTAAATAAACTGTGTCCATATTGCCCATTATTCATTGTTTCAATGCATGAAAAAATTCCATTATCATTGTTTCAATGAATGAAAAAACTCAAATAGTCTGTTTCTTTGGATTGTATGATGCATGTCTACCTCAGTGGAATGCTTAAGCAAACCTGAAGCTAAGGATATCCAGCTCTGTAGTCAATACATCTTTTATATTTGATAGAATATATTGTTAACAAACTTAATTTTCTGTTACCCATCTAATGTCATCCTAGATTTTAGATAAACTTAATCTGTGACCCAAAACACAATTTTTGCAAGCTGTCTTGTGACATTACTTTCAGAAAATAGCATCTTATATAATGTTCGAGATTGCATTTTGAAATGTACTTTGTTTTCTAACTTTGTCCTAGAGTAGTATAATGTTCTAAATAACAATTTCATTATTAACATGTGCAGTATCGGAGCTTTTATCTTTTCATGGCTGTTTGGAACTTTTTTGATGGTGTCTGTGATTCCACCGTTGCCATTTATAAAAGGACTGAGGAGTTTTGAAGTTACTACTTCGTTGATAACTTACGTGCTACTCTGGGTTTCATCTGCCTATTTGAAGTAGTGCAGATTTCTCTTGGTGCAAGACCTCAATTTTGATGCGATTTGGTTTGTGGTTCATCAATCTAAACCTTTTTTTTACTTCATCACATGTCCTTTTCCTAACTGTAGCCTCGATTACAGGGTGTTAATATTTCGCTAGTTCGCCTATTTTTAGGCCAAAAAGGCTTGTCAAAAGGACTGTTCTATCTTTTGGGGCTAAAGAATGTAAAACTAGGTGAAAGTAAAAGGATAATTTTATTTGAATCACACTTTAAATTTGAAACTTTTATCTTGTCGTCAAGCTTTATTTTCATTTATTATGTGATTTAGTAAATGATCGTTGCTTGTTTGATTTGATGGAACCAGAGTTCGATGTTTTACGGGGAGTTTCACAAAGTGGGGTTAGATTTGCTATGAAAGGTTTTTGTTTTGGCTGCTTGATTTGCAGGGTCGTCTGGTATATTGATGGTTTACGATGGTTTGAATTTGGTGACCTTTTGGTCCTTCAACTCTGTGAAGATCTTGATGGACCCATTGATAAAGCCATTCTTCAGTCTTATCTGGTGATTTGCTTTTAGCTCCTTCAGCCGCAATTTTGTTTGTTTTTTTTGGATAATAATAACACAAAAATCCAGTTTCTAAATTTGAAAATAACTTTTGACCTTAATTATATTTGTAGTTTTTATGAGGGTTATATTTTAATTTTTCATTGTCAAAAGAGTTAAATTCGTTTTGTTTTTAAATTGTGTTCAGTATATAATGTTTATAAACTGTTTACATTATGTTTATAATTACAAAGTAGTAATTTTGAAAATTATAATTTTTTTTTTATAATGTGATAAAATTTAATGAGTTATTTATCATACTTTATAATGCAAATTGCAAATAAACACCATTCCCTTTTCTTTCTATAATTGCAGTGCCTTCTCTTTTGACCAGTAATATAAAATTCATTGAATAAAAAGGTATCATTTGTAAAAGGGGAAATTATAAAAAATAGTTGACTTTGTCAGTTTCATTTAAAATAATATAATATAAAATAATAGCTCTTTAAATTTTACTATTAGTAAAATAACATTATTTTAATGGTTTTACATATATGTTCCTTATTTATAATTAATATTATTGTTACTATTTTTAACTTTATATTATTATTATTATTTTTTTAAAAAAAAAGTTACAGCTTGTGTAACTAACGTCCATATAAAACGAAAAGGTTGTCACCGCCTTCCATGGTCCAACCACTGCCCACAATCAAACCATCACCACCAAATCGAAGCCTGGAAGTCAGCAACTTCATACGCAGCAATGGTAGCTCCAACAATTGCCTACAACGGCAGGAATCTCCATTCGAAGCTTCCATGTTTGAAGCTTTCTGAGCTTTTTTTTTAGGTCTTCTAGTAATTATCTGTAAAATCTAAAGACACAATTGGAATCTTCTCTTCAAGAACTTCAATTTGATGTAGTAGTTGGATATGATTTATGCTATTTTTCGGTGGCTAAGGAGAGAGAAACAGACTGTAGTTTGCTTTTTTCAGTCGCATATGGTGGAGTTACAAGAAAGTAAAGTCATATTCGGAATCTATAAGTCGAGAGCTTTTTAATGATATCGCTTGTTAAGTTTATATTCGGAATCTACAAGTCGAGAACTTTTTGATGACATCGTTTGTTAAGTTTCATCCGTTGTAATTTTCCGGGACCAGCGGCTGCTACGGTTTCTATACGAAGAAGATGATGGCACGAATTTCTGTTATATTTTAATGAATTGTACTGAAATGTACTAAATTGTATTAACATTTACTAAATTGTATTTAAGCTTATTGATATGAATGTATTGAAGTGTACATAATTATATTGAAAGTTACTGATGCTGAATTGTATTGAAATTAACTAAATTGTATTAGAGTTTATTGAATTGTATTGATATTTACTAAATTGTAAAAATTATATATTATCGAAAAGTTTTCATCCCATAAACTATTATTAATATTTTTTAGCATAATACTATGAGTTTTTATGTATTTATTGGATTACAGTTTTTAGATTCAATAAGAATCATTAAAAATCAATAGGAGTAAACAAGAATCAATGATGATTATATACTTTAAATTCAATATAAATATGCAGAATCAATAACATCCAATTTGAATTAATAAATCTTCAATATTTATTGATTGTTATAACAACCTGTCACCTTCATTTTCTCCACCAGGTTGAAACTCTAGCAGCTATTAATGACCTAAATTTTATAGTGATATAACCTAATAAACTATATATTATTGAAAAGCTTTTGACTTAAGAATTCTGAATATGGTCTTAGTTTTTCATGACTCTATCATGAAGCCGGAAAAAACAAAAAATAGCAGATTTTTCTTTAAAATGATCACACAAGTCACATCATCTACTAAACCATACCATATATGAAAGAGATCTAGAAGCCACTAAAATTATTGTCATAAGATCATCGGAGGGTGGTAAAATCGTTAATGGAAAAGCTTGATGGAAAATAATGGTGCTGCTGCGCATGTATTTCCATTTTTAACTTTTAAATTTTTTTAAAAAATTTTTTTGATATTATTATATTGAATAGTAATTTTTATCAATTTTGTAGATCTAATATGCTAATTTTTCTAATTTAGAATTTTTTGTGCCGTTTTCTTTTTATCTAAAGTCAAATTGTGACATTTTTATAAATCTCCCCAACAAAAGTCCTCTATCTGCCGGCCAAGAGCTTTGACAGAGGAGGTTACAACTGAAAAAGCTGTATTAAGACCCTTCCTAGCTAAAGAGTGGGCTAGGTAAATCAGAGGTAACTTGCTTCTGCTATTAGAACTTGTATATTGACACTATCAGTACCTTCTGCTTGTATAATAATGCATTAATAATGAGTTGGGAGTCACCTTCAATTGAACCTTCCCTGTATCCTGACCGGTGTGCAAACTTCAAAGCTTCTACAGCTGCATATGCTTCAGGTATTAATGGATCTTGCTGATTGTGTACTTCTCCAATTCTCCAATCCATTACTTTGCCCCTTGCATTTCTCATTACCACAGCAACATTTCCTTTCTTTCTTCTAGAAATTAATTTTGATTTGTTCCGCATCCGGTGGTTCCCAATTTCTGCTCCTATCTTCTTCTCTGTTTCTTACCTCTCCATTTCTATTGGCTTCTTCTTGTACTGTTCCTCGGAATTCTGCATCCGGAGCAATTGCCTTTTGTTTTCTACATACGTGGAAGGTACATATTTCTCCCCGAATTTGCGTAAAAAATCAGCCCAAGTTAGGACTGGTGGTTCGGCCAAACTGTCCGGAATAGTCTTCCACCATTCAATATGCATCTTCTTGTAGTACGGATGCTGCATACTCTAACCTCTGGAAGTCATCACAATGTAACTTTTTGATCTCAATGGCATCGTACTTAATCAATTTGTGATATTGACTTTGGGGCGGCTGAACATTTCTAGCCATTTGCTGAGCTACTGGGTCCGCATTAGGCTCAGGTGGTACCTGAATTGCCTGGACATTTGAATCTTGCGAATTTTGAGATTCTGCTAACAAAACATGTCACACCCTTACATAGGGCATAACAACGTATCCTGCCATGACCAAACTTCATTTTGAAAATTGCCGACACATGCAACCTGCTAGACTCAGTAATTCCATTCTATTATTTGCATTTAAGAAGTCCTTAATTGCCTTCCATCCATTTACCACATCATGCACATTCAAGTTGGAGGATCGTAGCCTCAATGGTGAGTGAATCCAGACATCTGCCGCATAAGGACAATAAAAAAGGTGAGCTGCATTTTCTACTTCTCCACACAACTTGCGCGGTTTGTTTGGAATTCTGCAATCGGTAAACCGTCATTGAGGCCTTCGACAAGAAAATTTTGATTTTTCCATAACTCTGAGCTTCTAGAATTCTTTCCAGTTCATGTTTCTAAACTGACCTGCCAACTTCGTTCCGAATATAGCCACCAATTTTAATTGAAACTGGTCTAGTTTGATTTGGGTTAACCATTTACCATCGCTTCTTTTAGGTGGTTTCCTCCACGGAAGAAAGGCCAAAGGAACACAATACCCCTCCAAAACATCTATTTTTGGAAAGTACGGCTAGTTTCCATGGCTTTGTTTCCACTAATTTGGACTTGATTCGGATCGTCCTGATAGCGGTAATGAATCCCAATAGAAATAGTTGCTATTGTATACACTAGACCTTGAACCTAAATTTGCTAAAGCGAATTAAAAAGGTTTACTACTCAGGCAACATCCATTCAATAGACCAATATGCACATCATGCCAAGTGATCAGTTATCATCCTACATGGCAATTTACTTAAATCGTAAATCAAAAGAACAAGTGTCCTGCAGCCTTCCCTTCATCGTTCTTGCGCAGCCATACCAGAAGACCAGACGACGCAGCCACGTGAGGTCCAGCCATAGCCATTCTTGATTCTGACTCCCTTTACTAGAATCCTCGATGTTGTTGGATGAGCACCGCAAGTGGAAAGACAGCTGTGAAGCGGATTCTCATTCTCCTTTCGGAGTTTGTCAAGTCAATAAGAAGAGAGGACCATTGTCACCATAAGCGAGAAGGGGCCTTTATCGTCCATGTCCAACAGCTCCTCTGCACCACCATCGCTGAGCCGAGTCCCTTCTCATCATAATAATTTCCGTTTTTGAGATGTGTACAATTAAATCTCTAAACTCTAATTATGTTCTCTAATATTTGTATCTAATATGTTCTCATCATAATAATTTTGAAATAACTTAAATTTTTTTCTTGTTTTCAAACAATTGGAAGACCTTCCATGATCATTAGCAACCCAGGTGACTCGTAAAATCAAAAGCTGACTTCATTTTCTTATATTCTTCATATTTCAGATTTGCAAAGCAGATAGTTTTGGCATTTAAATTTATACAGTGAAAGAGTAAAAATAAACAAAAGATAGCTGAATAATAAATTCAATACAGTTAGTTACAGGATGCACAAGATGACAACTCTTACTGGCAACATGCCTTATCAAAGGTTAGCTAGTTAACATCTGTTGAGAAATTAATACATGAAATGAAAGGTTAGTTAACTGACCATTCAAAAGCTTCTAATATGCATCACTGCTCTATATAAGATGTGATCATATGGAACTCCTACCGCCAGTTTGACACTGCGACAACCACAAGTCTATGTGCTCAATCATTTGCTGTCTTACTTTGTGAACCGCATCTGGGGAACTGCAGTTCTGGGCGTTACCTGAAATAGGCAATATTTTAGTTATATTATTAGAGAAGACTGGCGCAACTGATCAACGCTGAAACATAAAAAACAAAGGTATAAGCATACTTTCCGCATATTGCAATGATAAAAAGATGGTGTATAAAATAATGACAGAATTATGGTTAGAATCTTTTAGGAAACATTTAATAGACAAATTGCAGTATGCAAAATCTGATATACAAATATGCCTGTTCTTTACCTACTCCATACCAACTTTCAACTTCAATTATATATTTCTTTGTTAACCGTAAATCCAGAAAGGAAAAGCATACCTTCAAGGCTTAAAGGAGATTGTGGACATCCTCGCATATCAGTTCCATGACCACAATTGTGACAAGTGATTACATAGGAAGGTACTGCCAATTTTAACATAAAGTTCCGAAATCATGAGAATACTTCTATCAGAAGAAAATAATAATAATTATAAAAATAATAATAATAATAATAATAATAATAATAATAATAATAATAATTATGAAAATACAAAGATTTTATAAATATAATTGCTTGAATGATTCTACATTGTAGTTCTGCATAATGTGGCTGTCAGATAATTCATATAACTAATCTAAAAATCAAAATAGCAGTAATTATTCTCATTGCAAACATTAGACGTATATGAGCTGAAGAAATATAGTGAAAAGATAACATCAAAGGGATGGTGGTGTTGCTGTTCAAACAATCAGGATATGCAAGTAAATCGCATTTAACGAAGATTGAAGCTTGTAAAAAATGATAAAGCCAAGGGATCACACTAGCCTGTCAACTAACTGAACCAAACTGATGAAGTTACTTGGGTCATAGAAAAAATCAGTTTTCCATTTGGTTACCCTGAGACAGAACTTACTGAACACATACCCACCCTTCTAATGATTATGTCAAACTATATAAATTTCAATGAATAAACATGCAAACTAACAGTAGGTAATTTAATATAAATTATAACCTCAGTTATCATGGGATAACCAAACTGATTAGTTTTGCTCAATTAAGATTTCAGAGGTGCTAAAGAATTTTGATTTATTGACAATGTAGTTCATCTAAATGCATGCTTGTGCTGTTACCACCACTTATATGAACTTATGAAACTATGGCCATACTGAAAATTTCATATAAAGTTGGTGAACCACTAATCGATCTGAATAAAGGTGTCTTTTAACATTTAGATATGCTTGGTTGCTCAAATTGTCACGTCCAGAAAAATAATGGAAATGTTAAATTCCAAACCAACTAATTATCCCACTTTTCATTCGCCAGAGATTAGATTTCCAATTAAGTCATTAGAAACTCACAGTCAGGTGATGATGTCTGTTTTGATGCATGACGCCAGGGATCTTGGGAGCCATTAGTAAACACAATTTTGGAGCCTGCAAAGAAGAGGTGGGAAGCTATGTTAAATGAAAGTTTGATGGGTGTGTTATTGAGGCAACAATGCAGATGACCAAAATCAAGTTTACAGTTAATTCTTCTGTCTCGAGTGCTATGTGATTATTATCTTTTTAAACTTGCCTACATCTGAAAGAAATCCTTTAGTTCTTTAGTTTTCCCTCTTTGAACCAAAGATTACTTTTTAGCTTATTATTCTGCATCTAAGACATTATTTCATGCAAACAAAACCTTGGTCAAATATTCAAAAAAAAAGTTAACTATGTACCTCACTCTGTCATACAAAATCGTTTAAAGCAGAAATGAGCAAATTTATCTGCTGGTGCTGACCCAAAATTTGGTCCAAGAATGATTTAATTACTACAACTTTAGGTGAAACAATTAAAATGAGCAGCCAATAAGAATCCTGAATTTTCATGCATACCTTTGCAATGCATTGTGTGCACATATTTAGCAATAGGAAAGAATTTTGGTTTCAAATGTTATATTAGTTCTCTTAAAATAATAACATTACTCAAGGGGGAAGGAAGTTGCATGAAAAGCAGTCCAACAGATTAACTATACAAATATAGAGATGCACATAATAACAATAAAGAAAAGGCAACTAACAAAATAGAAAGTTCAGTATAGTATATTTGGACCTGCAATTTTTGTGCCCCCATAATATATATTTGTAGCATCAACTTCAGGATAGATGCCCTCCCCAAAGACATTCTTGCACAGGTCCAAATGATATCTGTGACATAAGGTGATTTCATATATTTACTGGAAGTATAAAGAATCTAAATGGATAAAGGACATCTAAAGCATGGTGGACATGCCTTGTGTCAACTTTTGAAGAGCGTATACTATCATTTGAGGGCGCCACTTGAAAATATGCAACTTCAGTGCAAACTTGGAACCACCATAACCGATCGGAACTATTTTCAGTAACAGCAGTGGTTTTCAAATATTTTTGATCATATGTTTGGAGACTGACACCTAAGCTTCCAACATAGTAATCTTTAACATATTTGGCATAAGCTTCCTGCCACAAAAGCACGTTTGTCGTTAAACAACCAAGGAAATATGGCATCATATACACCAAGAACTAGATTTTATTGCATGTCAAAGTCAAACAAGAAAGGGGAAGCAACAGGTACAATCATAGTTACAATGGAAATTGTTATGATCACAACTCACAAGAAAGAAATGAGTGACTCATACATATATTTATGTATCCTAATCCCACCTCAGCCCTTCATTTTTGAGTTAACCATCAAAATAAGTCAAAATTGAATAGTATATCTTCCTGGATAATATGGTGTGTGAACTTCTTAGATGATTATGGATTCCATCAGTCAACTAGTATTGGATTAAACATGATAGGAACCATATGACACAAAGCTTGCATTCAGCTGCAAATCCCCACTTATGCAACAATTATATGTATAATATTAATAATGCTATGATCAGATACAAAGAATGAATCAAGGACCATGCTGTGTTAATTATTTAATTATCAAGCAATAATTTCTGTGCATGATCAGTAAATTGCTGAATAATGAGTTGTCAAATCTAACAAAGTAGTTTTACTGAATACGCCCTATGCAGGTGCTCACTGCAACACAGTTAAATGTTTCCAATCCCCATTACCATTACTAAGAATGATAAAAATTCTCTACTTTTTATCTCAGAGAAAACATTTCAAGAAAACTAGAAACAAGATGTAGATGGTTGAACGGAAAAAAAAAATGGAAAGGGAAAAAATGAAGGCCTTTGAAGAACCAACCATGATAAAATTTCAAGAATTATGTGAATTTTTCTTTTAAAAAAAGAAATCCTAATATTCTAAAACATACTTATCTGATTTTGTTTCTTGAACTTACACTGTTCACATTTATGGATGGGTTTGGATCTGCCTTTTCTTTTATTGTTAATTAATTGATTGTTAAAAATATTTAAATCAGTTTAAATATTATTCATATAGCCTACAGATTGGTATCTACAAATATAATAAAATAGATTATACAAAGTATAGAATATGCTCTCCACCTCCTTCATCTCTTACTTGAACATTCTGAATCTCAAGCCAACTTGCTATGGCAATTGTGTTCCAACTGTTGCTAAAGGGGTAGTTTGATTCCCATGATTGCTCTCATAACTAGTGTTACTAGTGATACAAGGTGCTGCAGCAGTGCTCTTGGTATCATTTCTGTTGTGTTCGAAGAGGTAGGTGTCTGATCCATTATCTCATTTACATATATGAGTATATTATAATTTTGTAACATTAACATAATGCAAATTTTAACTTTTCAAAACTCTTCATACTTTAATTCTTCAACTAAAATAGTCGACATTTTAATCTAATCTTTTCATGTTGAATTAATAATAGTTTAGTACCTAAGCTTTTAAATGTAACATTTGAAATCCTAAATTTAGTATATTACCCACTTAAATCCCTGTAGAATAAAGTACATGATATATGAAAAATTAAACTCTTACAGAATTCTGCATTCTAAAAAATGAAGTAAATTGTAGTTAAAGGACTAAAAAGTTATGAAATTAATATCAAGCACCAACCAATATTACGTATAATAAATCCAGTGTATATTTTATAACTGTTAACGGAATTTTAGTATTTCACCCCAAAGATCATGACGAAAAGAAGAAACTAACCACTAAATCCTCTCCAGCCTTGTTTGCTTCAACAAGAGGAACGCATAACTTGTCTGGATTCCCATATTGGAACTGCAAAATTATGACAGTATTACAAACTAACATGCACAATTGATAGTAAGCAACAACATTTTTTTAAAATGTAATAAAACATACTGCAGTCACAGCAGCATCTGCCAAGAAATAAAGGAAATCACCATCAATCTCAAGCTGCAAGAGAGATAAAATGTAATGAAATAAGATGAGCATAAGTAAGATTGCCATCCAGTTTGTAGTTCATCCACTGCTAGGGCTCTAAACAATAAATTATTTCAACTAGATGAAGCGAACCTCAGAAGCATTAAATAATGTTTTTACTGCCTTGCTGTTTGCTGCCATCCTTTCATCAACAAGTTTTGTAATCTCCTGTAATGCAGCTTTACATTCAGCACCAGCTGATTCACCAATCTGAAAGAACATGGACATGGACTGAAAAGGATTACACAAAAGCACATGTAGACAGATTTCATGAAATAGAAGCATATCTTGAAAACAAGGGGGAAAACGTTAAATTTACAGGATTGGAACTCCATAAAAAGAAGCATGCAGGTATAAGCTGCATTTTACATGTGCTATCGAAACACCATTGTGCTTACCTGCTGATCAAATTCAGTGAAATTGTAAACAGCTTGAACAACTGCAGAACTTGCGAGACTTCCACATGTCGAATGAGGAAACTTAAGGCGAAACCAAGCACTGAGAGCTCCAGCATATGATATCCCAAAAACAAACCAAGTATTTTCAACATTTGTTCTATTCAACTTTATGTTTAGGGACGCCTGCATGATAAAGCATTATAAAAGAGTATGAAAATCTTAACAAAACAAAATGGGGGGAAAGAAAGATTCCCCTATTGATTTATAACTATGCTTCTCAAGAGAGAGAAAGAAACTAATAGAGAAGAAAGAAAGATATACATCTAGTATGCCTTAGTTTGTCTAAGAATCCAAGCTCATGATGCTTTCAGATATAATCTTAACTGGTAGAAAAGAAAGAAGAAAGAAAGGCAACCCAAGTCTATAAAGGCCCAGCATGTGCAGAAGTAACCCTATTGATTTATAACCATGCAGAAGTTTTCAATTGCATTGATCTTGATTTCAATCATACATAGAGACATGCACTAAGATATTAACTGGGTTCCTTGCATATTATTTTCACCAGCAAATGATCTTTGAAATGGGAAAGAATACTCAGTTATTTGCAGAACTGCTTGCCTGATAATGATCTCGGAAAACAGCCAAGTCAAAGAGTGCCTGTTTAGATGAAAGATATCTTAAATTCTTTGTTTCTGATGTCTTGAAGGGTGAACTTTTACCGTAGTATCGATGCTCAAGTGAAAGAACAGCTGCTCCAAACTTTTTAGCCAAAACCTGTATATAACCACAGCATTAATTTTAATTTTGAGAAATCAAATGCATTCAAAGTCCCCCATCCTATAAAAAAAAAAAAAAAAAAAAAAAAAAAAAAAAAACAAAAACAGATTAAAAAATAAAATATTTTAGGGATAG